>CAUYRH010125154.1:0-19959 GCA_963574655.1 Perodicticus potto | reverse complement strand
CTGTGGTGTCCCAGCTCACAGCAACTTCAAACTCTTGGGCTAAAGGGATCTTCTTACCTCCCAAGTAGCTGGGACTATACACGCCCACCACAAGACCCGGCTATTTTTAGAGATGGGGTCTAACTCTTGCTCAGGCTGGTTTTGAACTTGTGAGCTGAAGCAATCCACCGCCTTGGCCTCCCAGAGTGCTGGGATTATAAGTATGAGCTACGGCCTGTCCTTGGGAGACTCTGAGTTCAATATTTCTTTCTTAATGGTCTTGGTTCTTTCATGCCCTTCTGAGCTGGCAACTGGTTTCCTGGGTTGACAACTCATCTAAATTTGTACCTCAAAACTAAGAAGGAAAAGAAGTAACTTTGGGGCTTTACTGCCAGGTCACTAAATTAAAGAAAAGCTACAGCCATAAAATAAATCTCTCATGCCTCCTCTTTGAGAACTTGGCTTCAGAGTTTCCTGATGCTCATGCCATATCCATGACCCCAAGCAATCTTCTACAGCTCAGATCCCCAGGAAAAGGGAGGGCCTCGGAGCAAGTTAGACAAAGACATGCTTGGAAGGATTAGCTCTCACGAAGAAACAACAAGTGCCAAGTTATGTCTTGGGGGCCTGGAATTGGAATTTAAGTCACTGCTAGTAGGCCAAAGTATTAGCTGAGTGAATCCTGTCAGTTTTACCTTCAAAATATATCTAGAAACTGATAACATCTACCACTCCAACTATTACCACATGGTCTGGAACATAAACTTGAGCTCCCCTAGCAAAAAATCCTCTAACTAAATGCACTCCTTGATTCCTGCAAGGGATGCGTTCCAAAGTGATCCCTATTAAAACTTGATCCAGACACAGTCCCCACACTCACACCATTCCCACCTATCCCTTTTGAGCTTCTTTCTCCATCCATGCCAACATCACCTCAGGGATCTTCCTACCAACTCCAAGGAAGCTTATCATAAATAAGAGCAATTAGGCTCAGTGTCCGTAGCACAGTGGTTCTGGCGCCAGCCACTTGCACCGAGGGTGGTGGGTTCAAACCCAGCCCAGGCCAATCAAACAACTGCAACAACAACAACAACACAAAAATAGCCAGGCATTGTGGTGGCACCTGTAGTCCCAGCTACAGGGAAGGCTATAGGGAAGAAGACGAAGGGAGGCTGAGGCAAGAGAATAGCTTAAGCCCAAGAGTTTGAGGTTGCTGTGAGCTGTGATGCTGTGAGCTTGGCACTTTACCAAGGGTGACAGCTTGAGACTCTGTCTCAAAAAAATAATAAATAAATAAATAAGAGCAATTGTTCAACAAGCTGCTGTGTACTGGCCACTATGCTGAGTACTTTGCATAGAGTTCACCCTTGTGAGAGACAGGAACATTATCTCCATTCTCACATCAGACTATTGACACATAAAGACTCCGATGAGTACCCAACTGGGTAACTTACTTTTTCTCTTGTGAACTTTTGCTTACTTACAAATGCCACCCTCCACTTTTCAAACCAGCCAGGCAGATCCAGCCAAGGTAGACACCAGATTCTGGTGGAAATAGTCAGTTTCTTTTGCCCAGAAATGTAGATCAAGATATAGAGACATTTGCCATCACTGTTAAGGAAGGCCTGAGCATCAGTGTGTGGTCATGTGCACCCTAACGGCCAACCACAAAGAAGAATCAGATGTGTAGAGAAAGTGAAGGAGAAAGAAAGAAGCCACACCTTGCTTCATAGTAGCTCATGCATCACCAGAACTTGTCCCTTAAGGCCTAGCTGAATGTCCAGCTCCCAGCTTTATTAAAACCCTATTCCATTCTTCCAATTAAATTTTTTGTTTTGATTAAGATAAACCAAGTGACTTTCAGTTATTTGTAACCAACAGAGCTTGACTCAGAGAAGGTGAAAGAATAAGAGTAACTCCATCTTGTAGGAAGCCTCCATCTTAGAATTCCTTTGTTCCCAAGAATAGTTCTCCATCTCAGAGCTCCTTTGTTCTCATTCCTAGCCTATCAGGGCTAAGCAAGGCACTCGCCCCATCAGGTGACTCAAGCCGAGATTAACTATTCGAGGTAGGCCTAACCAATAAGTGCCAAGTAGCATTTAAAATAACCAATCATACTCCCCATACTCCGGAAGTCCCTCACACACCCCCATCACCACAATAAAACCCCCTCAACTCAGAGATCGGGGCCTTCAGCTCGCTCCCACTGCACCCTGACTTGAGCTTGAATAAAGGCTCTTCTGCTATTGCATCGAGTATGTCTCCCTGGTGGTCTTTGGGACCACCAATTACATGATCTGGGCACAACAAAGGCAAGTAACTTACCTGACCCCACACGTTAAGAAGGATGGAGCTGAGACTCGGAAGCCCACATGTGCCTGTAATGGCCAGCCCACTCAGACTTCGTCCTCTTCCCAGAGGCTGTCAGGACAGATGTGTAGCTTTCCCAACAGGTCACATTGTCTTGCTTTCCCTCCTTTCACACCCACCCAGAATAACCTCCAGGGTGGCTTCATTTGGGAAAAGAAGTTAATGACAAGAATGTGTAGGAAGCAAAAAAGGGCAGTGCCATTTTGGTGGGTAGGACAGGGCATCATGGGATAAGCCTGTGTTTCTACCAGTGCTTGGGGGTTCAGGGGAGCAGGTGAAGCCACTCCCTTCTCTCCACAGAGACACAGCCCAGCAGATGGCTAAGGTGAGGAGGGAAGAGGCCAGGAAGGAGTAGGGGGATAGCTTAGCCTTTGGAGTGGGGACTTCATCTATGAGGCTTCCAAGCCCAAATACATTCCCTCATCAAGGAAACTGAGTACCTCTCACTCAGGCTATCTCCAAAGAACAATGCAATCCAGCCTGGTGAGGCCTAAAGAAAAGTGGGTCAAAGGCTTCTCTGGATAAATCCATTAGCTGCTGCTCCCCTGGAGCTACTTGAAATCTGAAGCTCCTGAAGTTCTCTTTATTGACCCTGTTTATTTCTCTAATTTGTCAAGTACTGTCTGCAAGTTCCAGCTTGCCTCCTAAGTGCTCAGCTTCTATTCCGCCTTGCAGGCTTCACCGATTTGATTAGCCCATACACTGCACTCCATCTTTCCAGTCATTAATGAAAATGCTGACGAATACTGGGAGTGAGTTAGGTCCCTGAGAGGCCTTTCCTCCACCTCCTCTTCTTACCTCAACCTAGGAGGGATGAATCCTTTTTTCAGATACCCTTTGCCCATTGTGCCAGAGCTTTTTCCCCTCTTTTCATTCACTTATTTATTCAATCACTCATTTATTCATTCGTCAGGGCTGGAGACATACCACAATCCCTAACACACGGAATGCTTAATAAACGTAGTTATTACTATGAGGTGCTATAAAGAAACAAAGATACATAGGGCAGACTCCGGCTGTGAACAATAAGAACGGGAATAAGAATTAAAGCTGCCATTTATGAAATCCTAGCCAGATACTGGGCTAAGTATTATACACACATTATCCAACCCATGCAAGACATCATCCATCCTATGGAGGCAGTTGTTGGTAATGATTAAGAGTAAGGACTCTAAAATCAGAGTTCTTATTCCGGCTATTCCACTTATTGGCTTCTTTGCCTTAGATCACCCTTCTATAAAGTAAAGGCACTCTTACTTACATCATAGGGTTGTTGTGAGGGTTTAAATTATTAAATAATATAGAAAAAGTACTTGGAGCACTGCCTAGCACACAATACACATTCAACAAATGCTGGCAATTATTATTATTTTATGTACTACAATAACCCCATAGTGGGTAAGTATCACCATCTGTGTCTTATTAGCAAGAAAGCTGGGGCTTAGACAGCTTACACATAAAAGTCATTTGCCCAGAGTCCTACACCCAGTAGTGGAAGTACGGTCCAAGCTCAAGCCTATTTGAATCCATATGCTGTTTGCTTTATGATTATAACTTAGAAAACATTCACACATAACTGTTTTACAAGAGAGAAAAGCAACCGAGGCTGTGAAGCACAGAATATTTTCATAGCACACAAGTAGATTCTCCATAAATACAACCCAGTGATGATGATGATGATTATGACATTAAAAGCATCATCCTAAAGTTTTAAAAAATTGTTTTAGGATAGCAGGGGGCAGAGAGAATCATTTCTAAACAGAGGAGTAGTTAGAGACTTAAATAGAAAAGGTGGCATTGGCATAGACCCTAAAGGATGGGCGTGAGTTGGGCACGTTAAGAAAAGAAAATGAGAAACCCCATGGACAGGAAACCACACAAGCAAAGGCTTGCACAGGAATGCTTAGGGTGTGCTTGAAAAGAAATACCAAGAAGTTCCATTTGGACAGTGGGTGATGTGTGAAAGGAAACAGCAGGGACTGAGCTGGAAAGGAAGTAGACACACCTGTACTGATGACTGAGGCCCTGCCCAAGAAAACTGACCAAGGCTGAGAGATCTCTCCTGCTCCTGCTCCTGCTTCAGAGTCTCCTGAAACTCACTTTGGGGAAAGAACCAGAAAGAGGGATTTGGAGATGGCAAATGGGACTTCTTTACAATTCTGGGTAACTTCCAGAATTCTTATGTAATAAAGCTTCAGTTTGAGGTAGAAGGTGGGAGCTGGGCAGGACACCCACCAACACGTGTGTGTAAACACAGGTTGTTAAAAACATTAAAGTGCTTTTCTTCCGGGCTGGTAAACGGCCCTGCTCTGAGCCACCGAGGCGCCGTCATCTGGACTTTAGGGCTTCCTTGACCTCCTCGCATAAAATGGTACCCCAAAGCCAATCAACATCCGGCACTATTTTGAAAATCCCTCCTAGGTCTAAGGGACTCAGCTTGAGGATAGTTTAGCATCACATTTGGCTTAAGATTAAAAAGCACCACGCTTGTATCAATAAATGGGAGAGATGCTTGCACAGTGAAAAGCAAGCAGACCAACCACGATGCTCTGGCCTCAGTTATTCCTCAGGCTAGATCCTTGCGGGTGACTCTCTTCCTGCTGAGTCACTGGGGCTGTGGCCCTGCCCAGCAATATCACTGTGTTATTTGGGAGTCTGGCTCCTTCCTGAGCCCGTGGAGGTCACAGGGGTCAGGCACTGCCACCACACTAGGTGCACACATGACTGCTCGCCCTGTGAGTTCCCAGTTTTCCTGTTGCTCCCAGAATCAGATATTCCTTGACCCCTTCATTAGCTTGGCAATACTGTAGAAAGTCCAGAAGAAAGAATCCTGAAGGGTTGTTTCTTGGCAGCTTTGGCTTAGGCATTGGTCTTCCCAGTGAACCAGTGGAAGGCCGGCTCTGCTGGTCTCCCATCCAAGTACTAACTAGGCCCGACCCTGCTTAGCTTCAGAGATCAGACGAGATTAGATGCATTCAGGGTGGTATGACCATAGTTGGCCAGCTCTGCTGGTACACCACCTCACAGCAGGGCAGCGCCCTCCAAAGCAGGGGGTGGGAGGCGATACCAGGGAAGGGAGGGAGGGTGGGGCCTTCTCTCTGCTCTGCTGCAGGTTTTCTCTCCCTGCCTCCAGTGGCCTCTCTTAGCCCTGCTTTTCAACATGACTGTCCTCACAGTCCACACTCACCTCCCTTCCACCCTAGCCCTTCGCAGCATGGAGCCAGGAGCAGGGAGGAGAGGATCCCCAGGCAGCTCCCTGCTGAGGCGGGGCCCATGAGCGGCTGTGCATGTGTGCAGCTCCTGGGACTGCAGATGCAAGTCGTGCCCCAGGATGAACCGTGCCACCAGAGCCTTGGGTGTGGGGCCTATGTGCCACCTGCTGCTCCTGCCATGGGAAGACAGCCTCACCCCTGAGCCCGGCAGCACCAGGAAGGAGGCCCTGGACTACCACCATCTGCCCTGCTGCTGGGTGGAGATACTGTTTCCTTAATAAAAGCCAGAGCTTTCCATCTCTTCCTGGTATAGAAGTCAGAGAAGACACCACAACTCAGGCACCCGCAGGTGAGGCTGCTGGCAGAGGCTTTTCCGAGGAGCCTTTCCTGAGAAGGGAAAGAAGATCCCATAAATTGCATTGAGGGTCTGAAAAAGGCCATAGGATGTGAAGGGAGTGACAACTAAATGGCCATTAGTGGCATTCCCGCTTCCAGGTCTCTAACAGGTGTGTGGTGGAGGCCACATGTCTCTTCCTGCTGCTCTCTTCCTCTTGTCACATTCGCACATGCCCTCTGTCCTCCTGTGCTGTGGGCCTGTCGCTGGCCCTGCATGACATCACCCCTGCCCGTGGGGCACCTACTTTCCATTCCTGTCTCACCTCGGCTCCCCTGAGCCACAGTGGCTTCCCTGACTCCAGCCCGCTGTGTTGGTTTGGCCTTTTGAGCATCCTTTCATGGTCATCACCAGTATTCACCTGGCCACTCCTATGGCAGCAGACATCGATCCGGCCATGCCCATAGCCTGGTCACCCTGTGCTGGCCCCTGACTCAGCTTGCCATGACATGGAAAGGGGCTTCACAGAAGAACTCCTCACTGAGCTACAGCTCATCAATTTATCCTTCATATGGATAATGAACCTAATTTTCATAAAACTTCTCAAGTGCCACACAATGTCCAGAGAGTTGATGTGTATTACTCATTTAATCCTCACAGGCCCGTGAGGTATATACTACCATTAGCCCCAATTTATGGACTAAGGAAACTCCAGCATAAGAGAAGTTTGTTAATAGACCCAAAGCCGCAGGGAAGGAACAGGGGCCAGGATTCCAACCCAGACTATTAAACTCCTGAGTGCACATATGTTCCAAGACGCGGTGCCACGAGGCTGCTGAAGGTACACAGGACTGACACTGTAACTTCCATAAGAACAGATGGTGACACGAGAGGTGGAGAAGTGTAGAGGAGGCAGATAACACAGAGAGAGAGGAGAAAGGACACAGAAAGGGGACACTGGAGCTAAAGCCGAAGACAGTGGACTTTGCCTCATTGAAGACAGTGCAGGATGGGAGTGAGAACAGGACACCGCAGAGATGGAAACATAGCAGCTGAGCGGTGGGGACTCGGGGAGAAGAACGCACACAGGCTGAAAGGCGAGAAAAGGAGAAATGGACACAGCACCTCCCCAGAGCTGGGCACCAGCATCGACCTGGAGGTGCTCACCCTCCCTCTGCCTGGCTGGCTCAGGCTGACCCAGGCTGTAGGCCCTGAAGCAATCAGCTCATCACTGCAGCCTCTTTATTGACCAGATATTTCCAAAGACATAAGACACCACTAGCCTCTCAACAGGTCTAGCCAGGTCCCGGGGAAGAGAGGGGCAAGGAGCAGAGGAGAGAAAGACAAACACGAAAGCTTCTGCCAGCGAAACCCAGAGCTTGCCTGGCAGCCCAGTGCCCAGTCCTGAAGGAGGGAGCAGGCTGCCCAGACAGACACAGGCTGGGGGCAAGGAAAGGGAGGAAGGCCCCACTCCCAAGGCCCTCAGGATGCCTTATCAGTAGGCCTTTGGAAAACACTCCGGAGAAAACAGTGAAAGTGAGACAAAGGATTTCCTTCCTCCTCCCACGTGTCTGCCGAGGTTCTTTCATGAGCTATGGGTCTGTCTCTGTAATAATCCTAGATGATGGCCAAAGTTTTTAAGCCACTGTATAAACAGGAAATGGAGAGAGAAGCAAGATTGAGAAGATGTGTTGCTGTCACTGTTGGAGCTTACCGGTTGTTGTCACAGCAGACAAAGCTGAGGAAACACAGATATTTCCTTGTTGTATTTGATCAGGGTGGGAGCTTGGACCCACAGCTTAGAGCTAAGGGTTAGAGGACGACAGAGCACGCTCATTATTAGAGAAGGGTGTTAGTAGGAAGGAAGACAGAGAGAAGCTGAGGCAGATAGTGGAGGGGGCTGTAGGGAAAAGAGGGATGAGGGGGAGATGAGAAAGAAAAGATGGGAGAAGGAGGAGGAGGGGCAAAGGGAGAAGGAGAGCAGGGGAGCTTGTGGCAAAGTGGAATTATCATTGACTTGTCTGTGTTCACTTCTCCCTGCCTTTCCCTGCCTCCCCCATCTCTACGTGCTGTAGGTCAAGTTCTTGCCATTGGCACTTAACTCCTCTTCCCTTCATGGATCCCAAACAGCCACCCTTCCAGGTCCTTCCTATCTCTCACCTGGACCTGGTCTGTGACCTCCGATAGTCTTTTTAGCTCCACTTTCTCCCATTTCCAGCTCACCCTGTTCACTACTCTAAGTTTAGCTTCCTAAAATAATTTCTCATGACATTATTCTCCTACTATATCATTTTTTCATAACTCCCTCTTTAAATCTCACCTCCCAATTTGGTGTTTAAGGGAAGAAGCATGAGCTTTTCATAGATTTGACCTCAGAGGTTCTCAACCTCAGCACTACCAACATTTGGGGCAGAGTCATTCTTTATTGTAGGGAGGCTGTCCTGTGCTTATTTGGGTATTTAATGACATTCCTGCTACCCAGGAGTCCATCTCTATCCCACCGTGACAATCAGAAATTTTTCCAGACATTGGCAAACATCTCCTGTGGACAAAATTGCCTCTGGTTAAGAATCACTGACCTACGCTTTGGGAGTCTGAGATTGCTTGAGGTCAGGAGATCAAGACCAGCCTGCCAACCTGAACAAGAGCAAGACCCCGATTTCTAAAAAAAAAAAAAAAAATAGCCAGGCATTGTGGCAGGCACCTATAGTCTAGCTACTTGGGAGGCTGAGACCAGGGAATCACTTGAGCCCTGGAGTTTGAGGTTGCTGTGTGCTATGACACCACATCACTCTACTGAGGGCAACAAAATGAGACTGTCTAAAAAAAAAAAGGAACCACTGACCTAGATTCAAATCCTGACTCTGTCACCCACTGTGTTTTCTTGGGCAAGTGACATAACCTCTCTGAACCCTAGTTTCCTCAACATTAACACTGGGCTAATAATGCCTAACTTACAGAGCCATTGTGAGAATTCAATAAAATAATCCTGTCACATAACAGATACTAACACAATACCATGCATATGATAAGCACTCAGTAAATATTTGTTCTTTCTCTTAATTTTCATTCTTTCATCCAAAAGTCATTAGTAATTACCATTGTATACAGAACAAACCAGAGATTCCACCAGGATTTAGGCCCATCCTGAATGCCTTAGTTAGAATATCTATTTACTTATTATTATAAGTGACAAACAATAGTGGATTAAAAAAGGTAGGGAGGCTACCTCAAGTAAAAGCTGATGAGGGGCCCACATGGTAGCTCTTTCTCTCATAGCTTTTTGTTCTGCCATCTTTAACACAAGACTTCCATCTTGTGGTCTAAGGTGGCTGTTCTAGCTCCCGCCACAACATGTCTGCATTTCCAACCATCAAGAGAGAAATAAGGGTAAAGGGGAGGATATGCCTCTTTCTTCACAGGGATACCACAGAGGTGTTAAGCACATCACTCCCACTCACATCCTACTGGCCAGAATCTAGTCACATTATCACACCTACCTGTAAAAGAGTCTGGGAACCATCTCTGGTCAAGTGCCCAGCTCAACCTTCTATTACTGTTGATAAGAGAATAGATATTGAGCCATGTTATGTGCTGACTGTTTGTGTCCCCATACCTACCCACCCGCCATGTTCACATGTTGGTGGTATTTGGAGATGGAGCTTGGGGAAGGTAATTAGGTTTAGATGATATCACAAAGGTGAGGCCCTGTTCTGACAGGATCAATATCTTTATAAGAAGAAACATGAGAGGACTTGCTGACTCACTTTCTATCTACCTGGTGAGGACACAGAGAAAAGAAGGAGGCCATCTGCAAGCCAGGTGGAGAGCCCTCACCAAAAACTGATGCTGCTACACCTTGATCCTCCAGTTTCCAGAACTGTGAAAAATTAAATGTCTAGTGTTTAGGCAACCCAGCTTGCACATTTTGCTATGATAGCCCAAGCAGATAGATAAAGGCTCTATCTCCAAACATTCTGAGGTACTAGGAATTAGGACGTCAACTCATGAATTTTGGGGACACAATTCAGCCCTTAATAATCATATTGTAGATACCTGGTAAATATGTCTTATCTATCTGATTAAAAGACTCAAAAAAAGAAAAAAAAGAAAGAAAAGGTAATCACACAATTAACTGACTCCTGTAGACACAATTGCTCATTAACATTTTTGACATCGTTACTCCTCCTGCCTCCTCTTGGAACACAACATTCTTTTTGGCTTCTATGACTGCACTCTCCCTCATCGTTCTTTTCCTTCTTCTTTCCCCTTAGTGAGTTCTTCTAGCTCTGACCACCCTTTAAAAAGTCATTGTTCCTCAGTTCTTTTCTCCTCAATCTAAGTTCTTTCTTTGGTGATCTCATGGATTCCATTGCTGTAATCATCATTTGTATATGAATGTTCTCAAATCCATAGCTGTCACCTCTTCTGAACAACTCCATCAAAGTGCTAACAGATCTTATGTGGATAATCTACTAGTACCATCAGCCCAATATGCTTGAAACTGGAGCATTTATCAATCCCCTTCAATTTCTCCACCATGATACATTACTCTTCCCAACACACACACACACGCACACGCACACGCACACACACACACATTGTTTCTTAAGCTTCTCGGTGAACTGTATCAACATCTTCCCAGGACTAAACTCTCCCTCACTTCTACATCATACCCCAAATCCCTTCCTCCCTCCCTTTCTTCCTTCCTTCTTTCCTTTCTTCCTTTCCTTCCTGCACCCCCTTTCTTTCTTTCTTTCTTTCTCTGTTGCCCTGGCTAGAGTGCCGTGGTGTCACAGCAACATCAAATTCCTGGGCTCAAGAGATCCTCCTGCCTCAGCATCCTGAGTAGCTAGGACCATAGGCACCTGCCACAATGCCAGGCTAATATTTTCTATTTTTAGTAGACACAGGGGTCTCACTTTTCTCAGGCTGATCTTAAACTTTTGAACTCAAGGGATCTCTTACCTCAGACTCCCAGAGTGCTGAGACTACAGATGTGAGCCACTGCACCTTGTCCCAGTTTTCTTTCTTTCTTTTTTTTTTTTTTGCAGTTTTTGGTGGGAGCTGGGTTTGAACCCACCACCTCCGGCATATGGGGTTGGCACCCTACTCCTTTGAGCCACAGGTGCCACCCCAGTTTTATTTCTTAATATTTCTTTCTACCCTCTCTTCTACCATTGACCTTAGACAAAAATCACAAATTCCTTAGTCTGGCAAAAGACTTCTTCATGCTCTGATCCTTCTCTCTTCCACTTCTTCTCTAGCCCATCCCCCGTATGCTTTATACTCTTTATTCTGTACCTTTACCAGCAGTTTCCCAAAAAGGCCTAGATTATTTTTTATCCTCCAGCTTTTATACACGTTTTTGACGCTACCTGGGCTCTTTGTCTTCTCTCCTCTAATACTGGCTAATTCATATTCATATTTCAGATCTCAGTTTAGGCATCACTTAAGAAGAAGCCTGATCGTCCTTTCAGAACCTCTGCACACCCTTCCCTGGCCCTTCATACACATTCACAGTTCGTTTTCTAACACCTGAGCTCTTCGTTGTTCATATCTTTACCAAAACATTTAACTGCAGCCATAATTCATCTTTGTACTCCTATCTCCTCCACTATTACACAAGCTCCTTGAGAGCAGAGGCTATGTCTGTTTCTGTGCTAGAAATCTTGTGTTTTTCTTCTGCATTCCCCCTCTTCCCTTGTCTGCCCTCCTGTGAGCCCAAGAGGCTGACCCAGACTAACTACATCAATTGAGTTCACCCACTGGAGAGAAGAGAGTGTGATCTTCCTTTCACCAGTCAGATAAGTCCCTCAATCAAAGCACAGCTCCAGCCATGGGCCCTCTGCACTTGACTTGTTGCTCTGGGTTCTGGGAACTTCCTTCACCTTTATCTCTTCAGCCTAGGGTTGATAATATCTTCCTAACGTTACTAGCTCCAGGACACTCCACAATTTTCCTCTGCTTTGCCTTCACCTTTGAAAATAGTCTCTTTATTAAACTTTCCTTAAATTACCAATTACCCAATTTAAGTTTGCCAAACCCAGACTAATTTTCGTTCAGTCCCTGGCAGAGTCTAGCACATAAATGTTGAACGAATGAATGAATAAATGAATTGAGGAAAACAACCCAAGTCATTGGCTAGCTTAGCTTATCCAACCTCCATTTCATAAGAAGGAAAATGATTTCTCAATGTAGAATTTGGAACTGGAGTGTGACAGTTTTACGGTGGGCAAAGAAGGGGATCCTTGGGACTCTTGGCAGGAGGTGTGTCCAGCGAATTAGGAAGGCTGTTGGGCAGATGCCCTTTTACTGGCAGCCTCTAAGGTGTCCAGGGATGTGCATTTCCGTGATTCTGTGCCAGGTTGGGTGAGAAGGGCTCTCATACCTTCCTTTTCTTTCTCTTGGTCTCACCCCTGGAGAAGTGATTAGAAAATCACTGGATCATTGCCTCCTCCATCCTCCCACTTAAATCCGGCAGCCTGAAATTCAAGCTCAAGAGGTGTGGGAGGGGAGCCCAGCAGTCATAAAAGAAGGAGAGACTGCATTAGCAACAGAGCCACAAGGCCACAGCGGAATCTAGCTCCTTGATAGTCCCAGGGCTGTTCATACTAGGAGAGACTCCAATGCTCATTACACCAGAAGCAGCTCCAGGGCCCAAGGAGGGGAAGTGATTGCCCAAGATCATATAGTGAGTTGGAGGAAACACAGTGCCAGAACCCAGTTCTCCCAACTAATGAACCTGGCAGCTTGTTGGCACACTACACTGCCTCTCCCAAATTGGGGAGGCTTCCTATATGCCAGGCCACAGTGGGAAGTCAGGGCTCTGGGAAGGTAGCGGGCGGACAGACCACACAGATTTGTTACCCTAGATGACTTGCTGTGGCTCCACACCATGTCAAAATGTAGCCGGGGTTAGGAGTGCTGACTCTGAACCCAAACAAAATAAGGACCTGAATTTTGCACGACCCTGAATAGAAAAGTGACTTAACTTCTCTAATCTTCAGTTTCCTCCTCTGTAGAGTGAAAACAAGCAGAATGCTTACCACATAGGATTTTTGGGGAGACTAAATATGGTGATCTCAGCAAAAAACTGAGCACATTTAAAAACTGGCAATGAAAAGTATTCAGTATATGCTGGCTAGTATTTTTATCTACAGCAATTGTCTTATTTAATTCTCACACCTTCCTTTTAAAAGAGGCAGGATATGAGCTCAGTGAGATAAGTTACTTGCTCAAATTTATGTATTTATTCTTTTTTTCTTTTTTCAGTTAGGGGTCTCTCTCTTTTGCCTGGGCTAACATGCAGTAGTGTCATTACAGCTCACTGCAACCTCAGACTCCTGGGCTATCCCAAATCCTCCTGCATCGGCCTCCCGAGGAGCTGGGACTACAGGTGCACATCACCAAGGCCAGCTAATTTCTCTTATATTTTTGTAGAAATAGGTTCTCACTCTTGCCCAGGCTGGTCTAGAACTCCTCCTGGCCTCAAGCGATCCTCCCACCTTAACGCCTCAGAGTGCTGGGATTACAGGCGTGAACCACCATGCCCAACCTATTCATTCATATTTGTTAATCTCCCTCTAAGGGTCAGATAATATTCTGGACTGTGAGGATATGACAGTGAATAAAGTCAACAAAAATCCCTACCCCATAGAGCTTACATTGTAGTTGGGGAAGACAGACAATAAACAAAAATGAATTATACGAAACACTGGAGTAAGTGTTGTAGAGACACATTAAGAAAGGCAGGGATGGAGTGAAGGAGTGGAGGCTTTCCATTTTAGACAGAGTTGTCACAGAAGGCCGGTATGTGCTGACATTGAGCAAAGGCCTGACAAGGGCAAGGGTGGAGGCATGTGGCTCTCTGAAGGAAGAGGAGAGGAAGAAGCCCAGGTGCTAAGGCCCTGCCAGGAGCAGCGAGTATTAGGAGGACAGCAGGAACAGGGAGGAGCCGTAGGAGCTGAAGCTAGAAAACACCAGCAATAAGGTGTGGGAGCTGAGATTTAAACTCAGAACTGGTTCCCAAAACCTTACCTGGCCCCATCACAGGCTCCCTAGATGACGAGCCAGTGTGACCGTGGGAGGGGTGATTCTGTTCATGCCAGAGAGGGTTTTGCGTGGCTCAAATTCAGGTACCAAGAAGGGAATGAAGAATGTCACTTCCAAATAAGTGTAATGTAACCTTCAGAACCAAAATTCAGAATATGAATTTCAATAAGTACAGGAACTTATAAGAGAACAGGACAGAATGTTTGTGATCAGGGCATCCAAGATAAGCAGGATCTCACACAAGTGCAAATGCTCTTTGGTCCCAAAGACCCTCAGGTACTTTATCTTTATCCACTTCTAATAAGATACACCCCCATCACTGGCCTGGGGAAGGGGAAGCTGGTTCTTTAAAACCATCTACCGGCCAGGGCAGCAGGAAAGTCCAAGTGGGCAGAATGCAGGGGGCAGGTGTGGCTGGGGGGCTCAGAGACCTGGTCCTGACTCCTATACACTCTTGGGAGCCTCTGTGAACCTTCTTCCTTCCCACCTGTAGGAAGAGGCCCTCTATCTGCCACCCACCTCTGAGGATACTACTAGGAAGGATCAAAGAAAAGCTCTTGAAAGGGCTGGCTCCCACTCCAGATAATTGCTGGGAAAACACACAGTGTCTTTATGATGTAATGGGCCAGTGCAGGCAGAGCAGAGCAGAGGAAATTGCTCATTTTGGGGAGGGGCAGGAACTCGTCCAGGCCATTAGAGTCCACTAAGTAAGTTGCCTTTGCCAAGGTGAAATAGTTCCCTTGTGACTTGAAAAGCAAAATATCTTTTACCATTTCACAAAACATCTTGGTTACCAGGACTGTGTTGTTCCTCTTCTCTGTCCGTGAAACCTCTGCACCAGTGAGGGGCCTCGAGATTGTACCAGAAAGGACTCTCAGCCCAGGCCATTTCCTAAAGCCTCCCATCAGCTGAGGGGCCTTCAGCAGTCTCTTCACGAATTCTGACTCTTAGACTCTCATATAGAAAATGAGAAGGTAATCGCTTAATTCACATTCAGCTCTAAACTTCATGATTTTAAGCAGAAGAAGAGATTGCATAGAGCCTTTGTAAGGACTGGCCTGAGAAGGCAGGTGATTGTTTCAGGTCCAGAAACCCCTTCACCTGAATACTGTTGCCCCAGGCCACATTGAGACCTAGAGAGGGATTTTCACATAGACAACAAAAAACACACTAAAGATTGTTGGTTATTTTTACCTGGAGCTCAGAGGCCCAAAGGACAAACATACAAGTAGCGCCAGGGACACACACACACTCATCCCCTGAATTTTAATATCAGAAGATCATTATCATAAGCTTCATCAACAATTTGGTGCTCCAACTGGTGCCAGCTAAGCCCTCTCGCTTAATTACATGCTTAGAGCACTACAATTTAAAATCCTGGCAACCGTGTTCTATGCAATTAAAAACAAACTAAAAAACAGCCCTTACTTGTGCCCCTAATATTTTGTTAGAGTTTGTCCCTAATGCTCATCCACTTCCCTGGTAACACTTTGCTTTTCACCAAACAGCCCCAGTTCCCAAATGCCTGTCCATCACCTTCCAGCTTCAGTCAGTAGGCCCTTGGCCAGGTGCCATGTACACCAACGGTTTCATACCCTGAGCTTCCAGGTACCTGTGCCTCCATTATTCACAACTTGGGAACACAGGTTCCTGGACTGAGTGGGGGATAATGGGTGGGTTTTCCATCCTCAGTGGCTTTGCAAGTTGAAATTGAAGCATCAGCATTTAGCCAAGACTAGCCTTTATTTGTTGGTCAGTGCTGCCTTCTCTATCTCTCCAGGTTTACAAGCAGAAGTAATTGCTTAAGAGATATTCACTGTCAGCCAGAATCATAGTAGAAAGAGAACCCTGAACCCACAGCACTCATTTTTACACATCCTCTCAACCCAAACATTACCTGCCACTACATATTCTTGTGAGATCCTCCAGAAAGCAGATATGGGGTCTGACTTGACTTCTAACCCCCAAGCAATGTTAGCACTTCATGGGGGAGTAAAGGGGACACTGTGGGGTATGCTTGGGGAAGGAATCTCTTTATAAACTCCATCAGTGAGACCTGGGTCTTCCACTCCAAAAATATTGAACATTCATCTTTTTCTCTTCATCGCAGTGACAACACCCCAACCCAGGCCATCATCATCTCTTGGGTACCTGATAGACAACTACCGCAACTTCCTATGACTCTCTCTATTAACCAAGCTAACCCATTTTCTACCCCATACTCTGAATGATCTTTTCAAAATTCACAATAGACGTCACCCCCATTGAGAAATGTCTATTGCTTTGTACTTAAAATAAAACCTAAACTCCTTACCACAGCCTCTAAGACCTCCATACAATCCTCTCTTAATGGGCTCCTCCTCTATCAGGTCTCAGCTTAAGTCAGTGACTGTCAGTCAGGAGCAATTTTGCACCACAAGGGACACTTGGAAATGTCACAGAGACATTTTAGTTGCCTCAAATGGGAGTAGGGAGTGCTACTGGTATCTAGTGGGCAGAGGCCAGAGATGCTGTGAAACATTCCGCAACCCGCAAGACAGCAGCAGACAACAAAGAATTGCCTGACCCAAAATGTCAATAGTGTCAAGGTTGAGAAAGCCTGCCTTAAATTCACTTCCTCAGAGCAACTTTTTCTGCCTATCTTTATCTCAAGGTGATTCTCATCAACCATGTCCTTCCTCTCTTGAACCACGATTTACAGTGATGTTTTCCTTGCTGCTTACATACTTGTTGTAAGCTTCACTTACCAGGCTGGAGACAAAGTACACTTTGTTTAGCTTCATTGCCTCAGCACCTACCACTCAGCAGATGCTCCATAAATATTTGTGGAAAGAAGGGGAAGCTGGAAGGGGAGAAGGGCAGGCAGTCAGGGTTAAGCAGCACCCCCACCCCCTCTCTGTGCCTCTGTCAGTAACAAGCTCACCTTCCTCTTTATGCAGAAAATCTGCCATTCATTTTGGCCTGGTACGCTGATATTTCACTAGAGAATGAGCAAAGTAGACTGTAAAACATTTTTAAAATCTATTGAGAGGAGGTGGCACAAAAGCATCTAGTTTTCTTCAGTATTGACTCTGCTTTTTCCAAACTAGTCCACATGATGGTTGGGACCATCTCTATTTCTGTCTTCACGTAGCCTCGGCACCCTACCTAGCACCTAGCACAGAGACAGTAGGATCCCCAGAAGTACTTGTGAATGATGGGTAGCCTAGAGCACAGCACACACAAACCCCGGCCTTTGAGGGGAAGGTTGCAACCACCTTGCATCTACTTCTCCAGCAGCTCACAAACCCACTTACTGAGCCAGCCCCCAGGTTAGGCTCTTACTCTTTCTATTGGTAGCCCCCAAAAGAGCACTGGCAACATAAATTTCATCTCTGGAAGAGAATTTCATCCTTTGTCAATCATTTCAGACTGCACTTGAAGGAAAAATAAATTTGGCTTCAAGTTTTCCCAACCCTTGTTTACAGTTCCTCACACAAAGCACAGACGTTTATATTATTTTATCACCCAGAGGTCCAGCTAATCTTCCCAAAGGTAACCTCATCCCCATGCCAACTGCTCATGCCCCAACTACATCCTCTTGGTCAGGGCTCCCAAGGACCTATGGGAATACACTGCAGGCAGTGACAGGAGGTTTCTATAATGCACTCCTCATTGGAATGACGTTGCCTCAATTTCACGTTTAAGCCCCAGAGATTAATGTTATCTTATTAGCAACACAGAATGGAAAAGACTGAGCTTTCAGTTTAATCTGCTTAGTTTCCAAGGCTGCAGGGAGCTTCTCCAAGGAATGTGCTTAGCTTTTGTTAGAGAAGATAAAAAAAAAAAAAAAAAAAAAAGCCCAAAATATTATTTGGCATAAATCTTCTATCTAATTTAGATTTTAAGAATATGCTAATTGAATCCCAAGTTTGTGACTTTTTTTCTTATAGAATCTACAAATATCATTGTTGTCAGGAAATCTCACACCATAAAACTTACCTCTACAAATCCCACTTTAATATTCTCTCCCTTCACACACACACACACAATACGCTCTCTATTCTCATCATCGCCATCTGGTGGTGTTTCAAATGTTCTGTTTAAAAACATTGAAAATTCCCAAAGAGCACATGTGTCTGTGTTTTTTCTATTGTATTTAACTATTTTACTTGAAAATAAAACCAAGAAATTTTTAAAATATTCATTGATTCTTTTTTAAAAAACAAAAATAATAATCCTTTTTAAAAACCCACTAAATGTTTAACATAAATAACATGTTTTAATGAAAAAATAACCACATTTTCCAAAACAAATTTTGTAAAGACTGGCATTATTTCACATTTTCACATACCTCTTTAACGTTGGGCTTAATAGAATATATTAAATTTTCATATCTCCTTCTACATTCAATCTGTTTCAATATTTTGTTTTGATTGAAACACAAAGAAAATCTGACCTTACACAAGATAAGAATTTGGCAAAGGGAGGCACATTTTAATAGCCTTTACAGATAATTGTCTTTAATAATATACTCAGACTCAACATGCTACAGTTTCTTAAAGGTTAGCTGGAATGTGGAATTTCAAACCATATCCATGAACCTTCTGTAGCAGGTATATTAAAAGCCAGTGGTCTATCTTAGACTTTGAGTGGATTTTTGCATGCATGATTTTGAAATTTCATTCATTGTCATTTGGAAAATATTGGTTCATTGAGTTATTCAGATCTTTAATTTTGACACATTTCATGATATGCCATCCAAAAAAAAATCACATTCAATAATATTGTTTCTAATCACTTAAAAAATCTTTAAGTATTAAGAAACTACCTCAGGGTAGACATAAATTTTCCAAAACTTTAATTTTCACTTGAAAGCTTGAGTTTTACCATTAGTTGACAAAAGAAAAAAAGTTGTTTTTCTTGAAGTGACAGACCTACTTCATTCATTTGCAAGTAATTATCTACCAAATACTCAGGCCTGAGTAACCATAGTTTGTTTCACAATCATTCATTCAAGTAAAACCTAGTGTTCTGGGAAGCACCTGTGGCTTAGAGGGTAGGGCACCAGCCCCATATAACAAGGGTGGCAGGTTCAAATCTGGCCCTGGCCAAACTGCAACAAAAAATAGCCAGGCATTGTGGTGGCTGCCTATAGTCCCATCTACTCAGGAGGCTGAGGCAAGAGAATCGCCTAAGCCCAGGAGTTGGAGGTTGCTGTGAGCTGTGTGATGCCATGGCATTCTACCAAGGGTAATAAAGTGATACTCTGTCTCTACAAAAAAAAAACAAAACAAAACAAAAAAAAACCTGGCGTTCCATGGGGGAAGAGAAAAGGCAGCTAGTTCAGCTTACAAGTCATTTACATGCATGTGTTTTCTTCAGGAGACTGTATTTCAAGACACAGAAGACATACTTGATGTGAACTTCACAGTCCATCTCTGAGAATGTTAAAAAGATGTACTCCAGAGTCAAGCCTTAATTAACTTAGTAATATTACCAAGTAATTACTGCTTTATCAAGGACATTCTTTTTTTTTTTTTTTTTTATTAAATCACAGCTGCGCACATTAGTGCAATCAAGGGGTACAGTGTGCTGGTTTCATATACAATCTGAAATGTTTTCATCTAACTGTTTAACATAGCCTTCATGGCATTTTCTTCTTCTTTCCCCCACCCCCCAGTGGTAAGACAGAATTTATTTACAGAAAAGAATACAGAAAACACTAAAGCTCCTGGTAGAGAGAGAGAACTCAAGTGAGGAGAGAAAAGCTCTCTCCGTTTCTCTCCTGGTCTTTCCCCGTCTCCCCCTTTAGGCTTTTAGTCTTGGGATATATATAGGTATATGGGTTCCTTGGCCAGGAAACGAATGAACAAAGTCCCTTCCGCCAGGGGCAAGGTGAATGAATGTATCAATGAACGAACACAGTCCCTTCCACCAGGGCAAAGTGAATGAATGTATCAATGAATGGACACAGTCCATTCATGGAATTGAGGCCTAGGAAATTCACATGAAATTGACCTAGGCATA
>CAUYRH010125153.1:0-11486 GCA_963574655.1 Perodicticus potto | reverse complement strand
AGGGATGGAGATCTTAACAAATTTAATGTTGGCTTGGCGCCTGTGGCTCAGCGGGCTAAGGCGCCAGCCACGTACACCTGAGTTGGCGGGTTCGAATCCAGCCCGGCCCGCCAAACAACAATGACGGCTGCAACCAAAAAAAATGTCCGGGCGTTGTGGCGGGCACCTGTAGTCCCAGCTACTTGGGAGGCAGAGGCAAGAGACTCGCTTGAGCCCAGGAATTGGAGGTTGCTGTGAGCTGTGATGCCACATCACTCTATCCAGGGTGACAGCTTGAGGCTCTGTCTCAAAAAAAAAAAACAAATTTAATGTTAAGATACCTGTTACGTGCTTTGAAAAAAAATGGTAATTCCAGATGGTATATGGGGGGAGAATCTGTATTATTTTGAAGGCGTGCTATATACCATGTATATAGTCTATGGGCAGAGGCACAGGCATTCATCATTAACATCGGATCCAGGAGACAATGATAAAGCCAGCTAGCTATGAATTTAACATTTACAGTCCAATCTACCTAGTTTAGTAATAATACAAGTAAATCTTGTATTTCAGGAACAAAATCAGAGTTCTCATTTTTTGCTTATATACAATGAACCGAATGTTTAATAAACATGGTTTTCAGTTGGGAAAGTGATGGACGTATGTTCCAGTGTGTCTAACTTATAATTGTGTTTCTAGCCAAATGCTGTGTTTGCAAAAATCTGGCATCTGTTGGTTTTTTTTTTTTATTATCTTACCTACTTTGTTGACTGTATCTAGATAATTTTGTGTTACAAAAAATAAATAAATAAAAATTTTGTGAAAAGAAAGTGTAATCGGCACACACACACACAAAAAGGAAATAAGTGTTGTGAGATGAAAGTACAAACTTAAAGGTCATTACCAACAGCAGCATTTTAAAGATCTTTTAAAAACATGATGCTACATATCATTGCCATTTTCATACCTTTGGCTTTTGCTGCTCCTATAAAATAAAATCAGTGAAAATGTTATCCAGCCCCTGCATTGCCATTATTACACCTAAAAAGTTTATAAGAAGACAGTTGTCATTATTTCTTTTTTATCTCCATGTTGGTACTTGAATATGGGAGGTATTAAAATCCCTCTAGTCACATTGTTTAGTTTTTTGCTGGTAAACAAACTGCAGTTGTATTTAAAGGGAAGAAAGTAAAGCTAAGCCATACATCAGAATCACAGTTGATGGAATACATGGTTACACTGTTGAGTACATTTGTCTTCTCTCAGTGATGAGTGACAGAATGAGAAATTATTTGAGTGACATTTTTCTGTGGTTGAATTAAAAGACACCTTTCTTTTGCCCTTAGGTTTAGAAGATACTAAGATACTGGATATTGAGCCTATCTTAGTTTGATTGGAATAATAAGGAGAGGAGAAGGGGATGGACTTTGGCTTTTTCAGTGTTTTTCCCCCCAGAAGGTGATAGTATCAATGTTTATATCAATTATACACATAATATGTGGCTATGAAACCATATATCTCAATTAACTACAAATCATTGTCTATTATTTAAAGCCAACAAAACAGTGTAACAGTTTTAAGATCAATAATGTTAAGTATTGTATAGAAATATATTGGAGGCAAGTTCAGTTGATGACAATTGTGTATATGTTACTGAAGCTGTAAATTATTTTTAATAAAGAAAATTGTATTATCACATTTGACTCTTGTAAAATATTTTGTGAATTGAAAATAAAACACCATGACTTAAAAAGAAGTGGGATGCTATCCAGAAATTTCTCTTCAAACATGTTATCTAAATGTTTAGACATTAGTTATTCCTAATAATGACTGCTGAAATGTGGATCTTAGTTATTCTGATACTTAAATCTTTTTCCACTCTGGGGCTTATGAGAATGAAAACCAAGGTAAAGACTTAAAATAAGGATGGCCTTAAGAAACAAAGTTGAATATGATTTAGAGGTTGTTCCAATAAATACTTAAATTCACACAATCACAATTTAGAATTGAAAAGACTTAATTTTTCATCCAAAGCAGGATCACTTGTACAAAGAGTATTATCTTATCTTGAAAATTCAAGACATTTCTCAAATACTCTGTACTGCACTAGGCAACCCATCCTATTGATTGAAGTATTGTTGGTTAAAACGTCTTTGTGGCATATACCTGTAGTCTGTTACTTGGGAGGCTAACGCAGGAGAATTAGCTTGAGTCCAGGAGTTCAAAGTGTTCTGTGGCCATGGCGTTCCAGCCTGGGCAGCATAGCAAAATCCTGTCTCAAAAAAAAAAAAGATGGGTCGCTGCCTGTGGCTTAGTGGGTAGGGTGCCGGCCCCATATACTGAGGGGGTAGCGGGTTCAAACCCCGCCTCTGGCCAAACTGCAACAAAAAAATAGCCGGGTGTTGTGGCGGGCCCCCGTAGTCCCAGCTGCTTGGGAGGCAGGAGCATCGCCTAAGCCCGAGAGTTGGAGGTTGCTGTGAGCTGTGTGAGGCCACGTCACTCTACCTAGGGCAGTAAAGTAAGACCGTCTCTACAAAAAAAAAAAAAATTAATTTTGAACTGAAGTCTTCCTCCATTTAGCTTATGGATAAATATATATCCACTGATTATGGTTTTCCCTAATCTATGTCTCTTAAAGAACTTTTGTACAACTAAGCATTAAATAACATATTAGTAAGTAAATGGTCCTTTCACAAATTACATTGTACATAACCACATTTTATTGTGGAAGTGGTTTGTGTTAAAGTGACAGTTCAGGACAGAATTGGAAGCCTACTATGAACTGTGTATTCCAAGAGGAAATGGCCTTTTCTTGGAGGTGTTAAGTATTCCTGTATGTCTATGCTGCAGGACCAACTAAGGGGGGCTGCCTTCCTTCCCCCTCCCCCCTGCCCACCCGTCTGTTTTGATTTTTTGAGAGTCTCACTTTGTCACCCTTGGTAGAGTGCCTTGGCGTCATATCTCACAGCAACCTCAAACTCTTGGGCTCAAGCGATACTCTTGCCTCAGCCTCCCAAGTAGCTGGGACTACAGGTGCCGGCAACAACGCCCAGCTATTTTCAGAGACCAAGATCTCACTATGGCTCAGGCTAATCTGGAACCTGTGTGCTCAGGCAATCCACCCGCCTCCACTCTGCTGCCTGTTCATTAGTGCTCATGAAGCAGGTCATCCCCAGGTCTCTACCCTAAAGGAATGTTTTGAAAATATGGTTGACTCCCCACATAATCTAAAAAGGTAAGTTCTTTCTCCCACTCTTAATTAACAAACTAAATGAATTATTATGGCCCATGTATTAAACTTTGGCATTCATAAACCATAACTGGCAGGCACATCTTTAAAGCCTTCTAAGGAGTCCAACTTGATACTACAAGTTTGCATTACAAAGGCTAATACCAACATAAGCATGGCTTATCCAATCTTGAAGGAAACCGACCATCATCAATGTTGCTTTTAGTTGGTTTAGTTTTCACTTGATGCCAGTTTCGCTTTTTAATTATACATTAGCTACTTCAACTGTATAATTTTAATTTGATGTGAGTTGTTTGGCTGATAGGTTTTCCAAAATACTAAGCTACAAAGCTTGTGTTCAGTGTCCTTGTATTGCAAAAGCAGATGTATATGTAATCCCCACAAAATCTGCTTGTATAATAACACTTGTGTTGTCACTGTGAACTTTTTAATTTTTCATGGTATTAGCACTGAATAAATTTTAACCTGTAACGAGTAGTTTAAGGAAATATAAAATTACTGGGCTATTAGTGTTTTGTTTTTGTTTCTTTGAGACATAGTCTCGCTCTGTCATCCATGCCAGAATGCAGTGACTTTACCAATGGCTCACAGCAACCTCAAATTCCTGGGCTCAAGCAATCCTCCCACCTCAACTTCTGAAGTAGCTGGGACTACAGGCATGTGCCACTATGCCTAACTTACACTGACATTTCCTGTCTTAGATTGGTGCTTTTATCATAGCATCCATTTTTGGCATTATTGAAGAAAAACATGATGTGGCAGCATGCATTAACAGCCTTCGGAGTGTTTATTCTTACACCCTGTAATCTGACTCTGTATAGTTTATCATAAAGACATAATTTAAAATGCGCAGTTTTATATGAGGATTTTTAAAATGAGCACGTGCTCAAAGTGAAAAGGCGATTTACAAAATATAATATTTCTAAAGAAGGAGCAGGGAGTGGAAATATACACAAGCCAAAAAGGATCTAGTAGCCCTGTCTCTTCAATCCTCATAATTTCCATATTCAATCTTCAGTGCAGAGGAAGAAATCCTAAGAGGAGTAGAAAAAGACCAATAAAAGTGGAACAGTGAGAAGTGCAGAGAGTTCAAGAACTGTCTGAGGGAATAACAGGTAAAGGGGTCTAAGGAGACCAATGGGATTAAAATTCTTGTTAAAAAAAATTCAAGTTAAAATCGCTTTTGACAACCTAAAGGAATGGAACAGAATGTCACCCTTGAGGCTCTAAAAAGACAGCCCTGGCTCAGTGCCCGTAGCACAATGGTTATGGCATCAGCCACATACACCAAGGCTGGCAGGTTCGAACCCAGCCCAGGGCCAGCTAAAATGAACAATGACAACTGCAACAAAAAAAAAAGCCGGACGTTGTGGCAGGCGCCTGTAATCCCAGCTACTCGGGAGGCTGAGGCAAGAGAATCGCTTAAGCCCAAGAGTTTGAGGTTGCTATGAGCTGTGATGCCCAAGAGTTTGAGGTTGCTGTGAGCTGTGATGCCACAGCACTCTACCGAGGGCAACATAGACTGTCTCAAAAATAATAATAAATTTTAAAAAAATAAAAATCTCCTGGGATATTAGAAATGAAGCAGATAAGAACCAAATCTAAAGTGGAAATAGAGGCTCGGCGCCTGTGGCTCAACAGGCTAAGGCACCAGCCACATACACCTGAGCTGGCGGGTTTGAATCCAGCCGCGGCCCACCTAACAACAATGACGGCTGCAACCAAAAAATGGCTGGGCGTTGTGGCGGGTGCCTGTAGTCCCAGCTACTTGGGAGGTGGAGGCAGGAGACTCGCTTGAGCCCAGCGAGGGAGGTTGCTGTGAGCTGTGATACCACAGCACTCTATCCAGGGTGACAGCCTGAGGCTCTGTCTCAAAAAAAAAGACTGGACCGTGTCTAGAACTCTTCTCTCTTCCAGTAGACAGTGCTCTCACTTAGCAGAGAAGCCCTAGTTGGCTGGAGAAGGGCATCAAGCTACTTAACAAGGCTTTGTGCTCTTGACGATTAAGATCACCCAACTAGGGCGGCGCTTGTAGCAGAGTGGCTATGGTGCCCACCACATACACTGAGGACAGCAGGTTCGAATCCCGCCCGGGCCTGCTAAACAACAATGACAACTGCAACAACAACAACAAATAGCCGGGCATTGTGGCAGGCGCCTGTAGTCCCAGCTACTTGGGAGAGTGAGGCAAGAGAATCGCTTAAGCCCAAGAGTTTGAGGTTGCTGTGAGCTGTGACTCTCCCAAGGGTGATATAGTGAGACTCTGTCTCAAAAAAAAAATACATAGATCATCCAACTAATCTGGCTGTTATCCGTGAATCCCACGCAGCCTTCTGAAAATCATGTGGTTTCTGCAGACTTTACCGCAGGGACAGCGATTGCTCTACCTAAATAAAGATTCTGACCCAGTTACCAGTTCCACTTCTCAGTGTAAATTACTAATTCTTCACAGGAAACCTGAACCGTGGTGACCTCAGCCTCCTGGGAAACCCGTCGGGGCAGACTTCACTCTTCCTCTACCATCTATTATGTTGAATTAAATGGTTCGGGGAAAGAGGAGGAAATTCTGGTGCTGTAGCAAGAGGCAAAGCTGGGAACTGGGTGCCCAGGCTCTGTGTCATCTAGGCTTCAGCTTCCTGTCTGTGCAAGGAGCGTGTAGGCCTGTTCGACAAGTAAGACCTTTACAACATTCCAGCATCTGGGAAAAGCTAGATTGGGTGTTGCCGGCGGCCTCAGGACCTCTGATCAGGTCCCTCGCCGTTGCTGGGCTCTCGTCTACCCCAGGCCGCACATTCGAAAGCGGCCTCCAGCATACGTGCCTCCAGTAGAAGGCGGAACCACAGCGAGGACATGTGTCCTCTCGCCACACTCCGAACGCCGAGAGCAGAGGTCCACGTTGCCTCCCTGACTGACCGACTGGGCGGAACCGCGAGGCCGAAAGCCTGCTAAATGGCTACTCACTGCGGGGCGGGGCGGGGCCGCACCCCAGAGAGCCAATCAGAAACAAGAAGCCAGTTAGTGACAAGGTAGTCGGCTTCTAACTGCGGCATTTACTGAGAAAAGGCGGTGGCGGATTGCAGAAAGCCAATCAGAAGCCTGATCTCTGAATTTCAGTTCACAGGCTCCTGGGCGGGGCCGGGAAAGCCCTGGTCGGTCTGGCCGCGCCCCGCCTTCCAGTAGTCTTCTCTGACTGGGCGGCGAGAGGTCTGAAGGAGCCAATCAGAAGTCAGGGTTCGCGGGGCTCGGAGGAGGGGCTGTCCGAGGCGCTGCTGCTCCAGCACAACCTCCCAGCGCGAGTGCGGGGCGCGGCCAGAGTACCCGGCTGCTGGCAAGCGGGATCCGCCCCCGGGACGTCGGGTCGTCGCTGGTGAGCAGAGGTGGGGAAAGCAGAGGCGAGCCCCAAATCTCCCCAGGGGTGGGAGAGACGCCCCGAGAACTGGGAGGCTGTCTGCGAGTCTGGAGCCCAGAGCCCTCGGTCCTCCCAGAAGGGCCGGGCTGATATCCCAGAGTGAAAGCGTGGCACCCGAGAATCTGTCGGGCCCAACCTCCTGAGATCTGTGTGGAGGCGCTGGCAGAGGGCAGGTGCGGCTCCTGACACTCGGAGCCAGGTGTCCCCTGGGCACAATTTCTAAGGCTCCACTAGACCTCTAATATAGTAACGTGTGAGTCCTCCTGCTCCCTTATTTTCCTGACTCTTAGGTCAACAACCCCTCTGCTCAGCCATCCCTCTTTCTCCTTGACCCTGCAGGAAGACACCAACAAGTTGCCTTGTTGTTGATGTTGAAAAACTACAGATTCTAGGTTCCCTTCCCTCCTTACTGTTTCATGAACCCCTTAAAGGTTAACAGCTAGCTCTGTGAGTGAAGGCTACCCTTGGGTCTTTATTTAATATTGAATAAGGAATCAAGTTAGATGCTGGAAATACGGACATTTACCGGGTACGGGTGAATCTTTACCTTGGAGGGACACAGCTTTACCTTGGAAGGACACAACTTTACCTTGGAGGGACACAGCAAAAGGGGATGCAGGAGAAGAAAGGTAGATTTGGAACATATGCTAGGGCAGAATTTACTATACTTTGTAACATTCTGGGAGTGGGGAACAGGAAAGAATCAAGAATGACTTTTGCCGGGTGTGGTGGCTCACTCCTGTAATCCCATCATTATGGAGGCCGAGGCGGGTGGATTGCCTGAACTCACAGGTTCGAGAACAGCCTGAGCCAGAGTGAGACCCCCATCTCTAAAAATAGCCAGGCGCTGTGGCGGGTGCCTATGGTCCCACTACTTGGGAGGCTGAGGCAAGAGGGTCACTTGAACCAAAGAGTTTGAAGTTGCTGTGAGCTATGAAGCCATGGCACTCTACCAGGGGTGACCAAGGGAGACTCTGTCTCAAAAAAAAAAAGAAAGAAAGAAAGAAAAGAAGGAACGACCTGCGTTTCTTATCTGGCATACCTTGCACAGAGTGTAGAGTGCAAGGTCCACCACCCCACCCCCAGCAAAGGTTGCAAGATTCCGGCACAATCCTTGCCACTGTGGAAAAACACTTGCTTCCTGAGAGATTTTTTTTTTGCTTTTCCTAAGTAAAATACTGTTGGCAGGATATATAAAACAACACATCTATAGGATTTGAACTCCTCCCTCCACACACAGGAGACATTTGGCTAAGACAGACATCGCTGATAAACATGTGTCTTTCCTTATGTTTATTTATTTACAGGAGGTGACTTGATCTGTGCTATTACTTCTATGATTTGAAGTCCTTTTTTACAAAGAAAAAAGGCAATTTTAAGCTCAAAATTAACTTTAGAAACAGAGAATTTTAGAGCCAGATGGGAATTTTAAGGATGATCTATCTAGTCCTATTCTCTTTTATTTATTTTTATTTTTTTATTTATTTATTTTTATTAAGTCATTTGTACATAGATCATGAATACATTTATGCCATTATGGGATTCAATGTGTTGATTATTTGTACAAATTGGAGTGCTTACATCCTACTAGTCAACATAACTTACCTCATTTATCCAATTACAGTGTTAAGACATTTGTGTTCTACACCTGATAAATCCAACTTGTTTTTTTGGGGTTTTTTTTTTTTTTTTTTTTTTTCCTGAGACAGAGCCTCAAGCTGTCGCCCTGGATAGAGTGATGTGACATCACGGCTCATAGCAACCTCCAACTCCTAGGCTTAAGTGATTCTCTTGCCTCAGCCTCCCAAGTAGCTGGGACTACAGGTGCCCGCCACAATGCCTGCTATTTTTTGGTTGTAGTTGTCATTGTTGCTTGGCGGCCCCGGCTGGATTCAAACCCACCAGCTCTGGTGTATGTGGCTGGTGCCTCAGCCTGTTGAGTGAAAGGTGCTGAGCCAATAGATCTAACTTGTATTTGCAATATGCTCCGTAGATGTGGTCCCCCATTAACCCTCCCTCTATCAATCCACCCTCATCCCCCTCCCCTTCCCTCCTTCATCCTAGGTCTATAGTTGGTGTTTCATTTTTCATATGCAAGTGTGAGTGATTATAAATTGGTTTCAGAGTAGTACTGAGTACATTGGATTTTTTTTTCCATTCCTGAGATACTTTACCAAGAAGAGTATTTTCCAGCTCCAACATAAAAGAGGTAAAGTCTCCATTTTTTGTAATGCTGCATAGTATTCCATGGTATACATATACCACAATTTATTAATCCATTCATGGTCAATGGGCACTTGGGCTTCTTCTATGACTTGGCAATTATGAATTGAGCTGCAATGAACAATCTGGTGCAAATATCTTTATTGCCAAATGATTTATGGTCCTTTGGATATACACCTAGAAGAGGAATTGCAGGATCAAACGGCAGGTCTACATTTAGATCCCTGAGTGCTCTCCAAACTTCCTTCCAAAAGGAACGTACTTGCTTGCATTCCCACCAGTAGTACAAAAGTGTTCCATTTTCTCCACATCCACACCAACATCTGTAATTTTGGGATTTTGTGATGTGGGCTACTCTTACTGGAGTTAGATGGTATCTCAGAGTGGTTTTGGTTTGCATTTCTCTGATGATTAAAGATGATGAGCATTTATTCATGTGTCTGTAGACGATGGGCCTGTCTTCTTCAGAGAAGCTTCTGTTCATGTCTCTTGCTCACAATGAAATGAGATCACTTGTTTTTTTCTTAGTAATAAGTTTGAGTTCTCTGTGGATTCTGGTTATTACACCTTTGTCGGAAATATAACTTGCAAAAGTCCTCTCCCATTCTGAGGGATGTCTATTTGCTTTACTTAGTGTGTTCTTGGCGTTGCAGAAGCTTTTTAATTTGATCAGATTCCAGTATTGTATTTTTGATGTTGCTTCAATTGCCCGGGGTGTCCTCCTCATAAAGTTTCCTCCCAGACCAATTTTTTCAAGTATTGCCCCTGCACTCTCTCTAAGAATTTTTATAGTTTCATGTCTTAAGTTTAAGTCCTTTAACCAGTGAGAGTCAATTTTTGTTAGAGGAGAAAGGTGTGGGTCCAATTTCAGTTTTCTACAGGTCGCCAGCCAATTCACCCAGCACCATTTGTGGAATAGGGAATCTTTCCTCCAATTTATATTTTTGATAGGCTTATCAAAAATCAAATGATGATAAGTGTCTGGGTTCACCTTTTGGTCTTCAATTCTGTTCCATACATCTACCTCTCTATTTTTGTGCCAGTACCGTGCTTTTTGATCACTATCGATTTATAGAATAGTCTGAAGTCTGGAAGCATGATTCCTCCCAATTTGTTTTTATTTCTGAGTAATGTCTTGGCTAGTCAGGGTTTTTTCTGTTTCCATATACAACAAAGTACTAATTTTTCCAGGTCTTTAAAGTATGAAGAGGTGCTTTAATAGGGATCTCATTAAATCTGTAGATTGCTTTAGGTAGTATAGACATTTTAACAATGTTGATTCTTCTCAGCCATGAGCATGGTATATTTTTCCATTTGTTAACATCTTCAGCTATTTCTTTTCTCAGAGTAGTTCTCTTTATATAGCTCTTTCACATCCTTAGTTAGATACACTTCCACATATTTCATCTTCTTTGGCACTATTGTAAGAGGGATAGAGTCCTTGATTGTTTTTTCCCCTTGACTATTGCTAGTATATATAAAGGCTATAGATTTGTGAGTGTTAATTTTGTATCCTGAGACATTGCTGTATTCTTTGATCACTTCTAGAAGTTTTGTAGTTGATTCCCTGGGTTTTTCCAGATATATAATTATATTGTCTGCAAAGAGTGACAGTTTGATCTCCTCTGGATCCCCTTGATTGCCTTCTCTTGCCTGATTGTGGTGGCTAAGACATCCATTACAATGTTAAAAAGCAGTGGAGACAGTGGACATCCTTGCCTGGTTCCTGATCTGTGTGGAAATGATTTCAATTTTACTCCATTCAATATGATATTGGCTATGGGTTTGCTGTAGATGGCCTCTATCAGTTTAAGAAATGTTCCTTCTATACCTATTTTCTTAAGTATTCTGATCAAGAAAGCCTGCTGGATATTATCAGAAGCTTTTTCTGCATCAATTGAGAGAATCATATGGTCTTTGTTTTTTTATTTGTTTATGTGATGTATTATATTTATGGATTTATGTATATTAAGCCATCCTTGGGACCCTGGGATGAAACCCACCTGGTAGTGATGTATAATTTGTTTGATGTGTTGTTGGATTCTGTTTACTAGGATCTGTTGAATATTTTTGCATCAATATTCATTAGAGATATTGGTCTATAATTTTCTTTTCTTGTTGGGTCTTTTTCCTGGTTTGGGTATCAGGGTGATATTGCTTCATAGAATGTGCTGGGAAGTATTCCTTCTTTTTCTGTTTTGGAAAAGGTGAAGTAATATAGGTACTAGTTCCTCTTGAAAGGTTTGGTAGAATTTTGATGTGAAGCCATCTGGTCCTGGGTTTTTCTTTTTGGGGAGATTTATTATAGATGCTATTTCAGAACTTGTTATAGGATTGTTCAAGATGGAGCATGGCATGTTTCCAAGTAATGATCTATTTCCTTCAGATTTTCATACTTCTGAGAATAGAGTTTTATGTAATTTCATTAGGGATTTGTTGAATTTCTGAGGAGTCTGTTGTTATTTGGCCTTTATCATTTCTGTCTTTTTTTTGAGACAGAGCCTCAAGCTGTCACCCTGGATAGAGTGCCGTGGCATCCCAGCTCACAGCAACCTCCAATTCCTGGGCTCAAGTGAGTCTCCTGCCTCCGCCTCCCAAGTAGCTGGGACTGCAGGCCCCCACCAC
>CAUYRH010125152.1:0-38084 GCA_963574655.1 Perodicticus potto | reverse complement strand
AACCTGAAAGAGGTGAACAAATTTCTGGACACATACAACCTACCCAGATTGATCATAAAGAAATAGAAAATCTGAATAGACCAATTATGAGCAAGGAAACGGAGTCAATAATAAAAAGTCTTCTGCCAAATTAAAAGCTCAGGACTTGATGGCTTCCCTGCTGACTTTTACCAGACATTTAAAGAAGAATTAATACCAGTTCTTCTCAAAATATTCCAAAAATTTGAATAGGAGCGAATACTTTCAAAGTTATTCTAAGAAGATAATATTAGCTTGACTCCCCAAACCAAAGAAGACACAACAAAAAGAGAAAACTACAGGCCAATATCCCCACTAAACACAGATGCAAATATCCTCAATGAAATACTAGCAAATCAAGTTCAACAGTAATTCAAAAAGATCATTCACCTTTCGAGGGATGCAAGGATGATGTAAATCAATAAATGTCGCATAGCTCATGGATGTAAATAAAACTTAAAAACCATGTGATTGTTTCTGTAGATGCAAAAAAAGCATTTGACAAAGTTTAGCATCATTTTGTGCTAAAAACTCTCAACAAGGTGGCGCCTGTGGCTCAGTGGGTAGGGTGCTGGCCCTATATACCGAAGGTGGCAGCTTCAAATCTGGCCCCCACTAAACTGCAACAATAACATGAAAAAGCTGGGCAGGGCAGCGCCTGTGGCTCAAAGGAGTAGGGCGCCGGTCCCATATGCCAGAGGTGACGAGTTAAAACCCAGCCCTGACAAAAAAATGCAAAAAAAAAAAAAAACAAAAAACAAAAAAAAACTCTCAACAAATGAGTAGTAAAAGGAATATATATCAACACAATAAATACCATGTATCACACACCCACAGTGACTATGATACCAAATGGGGAAAAATTGAAAGTTTTTACCTAACATCTGGACCAAGAAGAGGATACCCACTCTCACCACTTCTATTAAACATAGTACTGGAAGTCCTAGCCAGAACATTCAGGGAAGAAAAAGATATGAAAGGCATCCAATATGAACATGAAGAATTTAAACTGTTATTGTTTGCAAATGACATGATCTTTTATATAGAAAACCCTAAAGAGTTAATTTGAAAACACTGTTGTATCTAATGAATAAATTCAGTAAAGTAGCAGGATAAAAAATCAACATATAAAAATCAACAGTGTTTCTACATACTAATGGCAAGCTATCTGAAAAAAAAATTCAAGAAAACAATTCCATCTATAATACATGCAAAAATAAAGTACTTAGAAACAAATTTAACTAAGAAAATGAAAGAGCTGTAAAAAATTTACACTGGAAACTATAAAATATTAATGAAAGGAATTGAAGAAGACACAAATAAATATATGGAAAAATATTTCATGCCCATGGATTGGAAGAATTAATATTGTTAAAGTGTTCATATTCCATATTATTCCAATCTATGATTCAATGAAATCGAATGAAAATGAAATTTAAAATGAACTGAAAATGAAACCTGTCAAAATTCCGATGACGTTCTTCACAGAAATAAAAAAAAAAATCCAAAAGTGTGTATGTAAACACAAAAGACTTCAAATAGCCAAAGCAATCTTAACTAAAAAGAACAAAGCTGGAGGCATCACATTACCTGATTCCAAAATATGCCACAAAGCTATAGTAACTGTGAACTAAAAGTAAAATCCGGAGCCCTCTCCTAACTGAATGGACTCCTCTCAGCCAAGGGGACCCAAGAAGCACCTTATAACTGAGTTCCCAGCCAGGATGGGATGAGAGAGAAAAGCTCAATTACAAATGTGCATGATTTCCCTTTGTCATTAATATTCATGGATCCTCCTATAGCTTGTTGAACATGTACATTTGACCACACTACTCAGTATAAAACATTGCTCCTTTTTAAAAAAAATATATTGCTCCTTTTCTCTGTCCTTTGAAGCACATGTGCCTGGCTTCTGGGTGGGCCTCTGCTTTCGAGCTTGTTTCAATAGCTGCCCAACAGGCTGCTACCCTTTATGAGAAATAAAGCTCTCCTTTTTCCAAAGTATAAACTTCATTAATTTTTTTAGTTAACCAAAATAGTATTGTACTGGTATAAAAACAGATATGTAAAGGTTGGGCACAGTGGCTCACGCCTGTAATCCTAGCATTCTGGGAGGCCGAGGCAGGTGGATTGCCTGAGCTTACAGGTTCGAGACCTGCCTGAGCCAGAGTGAGACTCCACCTCTAAAAATAGCCAGGCATTGTGGCAGGTGCCTGTGCTAGCTACTCAGGAGGCTGAGGCAAGAGAATCGCTTGAGTGAGCTAGGACGCCAGGGCACTCTACCGAGGGCGACAAAATAAGACTCAGTCTCCAAAAAAAAAAAGACATGTACATAAATGTAACAGAATAAAGAGCCTAGGAGTAGTAAATTTCATACATTTAAAGCCAAATAGTATTTGTCAAAGGTGTGAAGAACACACAATGGGGGAAAGGACAGGCTCTTTAATAAATGGTGCTGGAAAAATTGGATATACACATGCAGAAGAATTAAATTAGACTCTTATCTCTCCTATATATAAAAAATCAACTCAAAATCTATAACAGATTTAAATGTAAGACCCCCAAACAAAGAAACTATTAGAAGAAAACATACAAGTAAAGCTGTATGACGTTGGTAAGAGCATAAATTTTTGGATAAGATCTCAAAAACACAGGCAACAAAAGTAAAAATGAACACAAGCTTCTGTACATCAAAGGAAGCAATCAACAAAGTGAAGAGACAACCTACAGAATAGGAAGGTGTATTTGTAAATTACACAATTAAAAAGGGGTTAATATGCAAAATATATAAAGAAATCAAACAACTCAGTAACAAAACCCCAATAATCTGATTAAAACATGGACAAAAGACCTAATTAGACATTTCTCAAAAGAAGATGTACAAATGGGCAACAGTTACATGAAAAAACGCTCAGCATCACTAATTATCAGAGTAAAGCCCATTAAAAACACAGTGAGATAGTGAGCTATCCCCTCGGTCCAGCTAGAATTGCTATTAACAAAAAGTCCAAAGATAACAAGTAATAAGGGGCTTTGGAGGACAGGGAACACTTACACACTATTGGTGGGAATATAAATCAGTATAACTGTAATGAAAACATTTGAGGTTCCTCAAAAAATTGAAATAGTACTACCATATGATCCAATAATTTCACTGCTGAGTATATACACACAGGAAATGAAATTAATATGCCAAAAATATTTACACTCCCACGTTTATTGCAGCACCATTCCTAGTAGCCAAGATATGGAATCAATCTAATTGTCTATCAATGGATAAACAGAGAAAGAAAGTGTGTTCAAGGCAAACACACTGGATTACTATTCAGCCATAAAAAAAAATCTGTGAGAATTCAAAATAAAACTTAAAAAATTAAAATGTGGGTCTCATGAAGGGATAGTAGGGGTGTGTGTGTGTTTTCATAGCTATTCTAGTCTAACTCTTGCTCTTCAGGCCCTGTAAGGTGTGTGTGTTCTCCAAGGTTCCGTCCTGCCCTGCTTGTTCTTAATGCTCGTTGTCCTGATGCTCTCACTCTTGTAATCTCAACAGTGTGGATCACTTCCAAATCTATCAATATATCCTGCAAACTGACATCTGTCTGAGCACCACAATTGCCTTTCCAGGGCCTGTGAGATACCTCAAACTCAAGCACACCTATTAGTAGTATTTTACACTCTCCTTAGAGCAACTCAGCCAACTGACTTCTGATGTGAAAACTTGCGATTTTTGATTACTTTCTCTTTTTTTACTCCCCCCTTCCAAGCTTTAGCAAATTGTCAATTCTTCCTTTAAGGTAGAATAATCCACTTTATTTTTTATGAGATATCTTTGGAATAATCCTTTATCTTTCTGTGTTCATTCCTACATCACTTGCTTCTGCAATATTTAATAAATATGTATTAATTTTTCTATTTCCATTCAGGTACTTTTTCATTTTTAATTAATATAGCAACTTTATTGAGGTACTAATAAATTGCATGTAAAAACATCCACCTAAGATAAATGCACAACTCAATTAGTTTTATAAATATAGAGACTGATGAAACTATCAACACTGTGTAGTTTTATGACATTATCTGTCCATCCAGAAATTTATCCGTTTATAGTTATTTCTCGTGCTCACCTTCACCCTCAAGCAACCACTGATCTGGTTTTTATTTCTATGGATTTAAATTTTCTAGAAACTTCATATAAATGGAATCTTGCAATATATAGCCTGCTGTGCTTTGCTTTTTTCATTTACCATAGTGTTTTTAAGGTTTATCCATGTTGAAATGTCAGTAGTTTGTTTCTTTTCTATTGTTGAATAGCATTCCTTGCGTATATACAGTATATTTTGTTTATCTATTCACTAATTGATGAATATTTGGATTATTACTATTTTTTGCTTATTATGAATGATGAGGCTTCAAACATTCAGATGTAAATCTTTCTGTAGACTTCATTTCTCTTCGTACATACTTAAGAGTGAAATTTGTAAAGTCTAGGTTTAACTTTTTTGTTGTTATTTCAGGTTAATCAAGGGTACAAGGAATTAGGTTACAATCTTTGCATTTGTTAGGTAAAGTCCCTCTGATAATTGTGTCCCACCCGCAAGAGGTGTGCCATACCCCCTAACATCGTGCCCCTTAAGTAGGAGCTCTCCCTTCCCTGCCCTCCTCCCCTCTCCTAGTCCCTCATTCCCCTAATTTTTTAAATTAATAATTCAATGTCTTATTTGTTATTAGTTTTTTCAAATTTTTAATTTCTTACTGAGTCACTTTGAGATATCTTTTAACTAACTTTACGATTTCTCCTTTGACTCATGAGTAGCTGAAAGTGTGTTTTACAAATATTTGAGGGTTTCACAGACTTCTTTCTGTCGTTGATTTCCAATTTAGTTCTATCACAATTGGAGAGCATATTTCATGTCGTTAATGCTTTGAAGTTTACTGAGACTTGTTTTATGATCTAACATAGGCTCTATTGTGGAAAATACTTGATGTGGACTTAAACAACTTGTGTACTCTTCTGCTGTAGGGGGAACAACCTATACACGTTAGTTGGGTACAGTTGGTTGACAGTTGTCCAAGTTTCTATATCCTTATTCATTTTATGTCTACTTTTCTATCAATTCCTGAGAGAAGCACTTGAAAATTTCCAACTATAATTACTGAATTGTCTGTTTTTTCTTTTAATTTAGTCAGTGTTTGTTCCATTTGTTACTAAATACTTATACATATGACTTCTATATCTTTCTAATGTTTTGATATGTTTGTTATTATGGAATGTTGCATTTTATCCATAGTAATATTTTTTGTTTTAAAATATATATTTTTATATTAATATGGGTACTTCGCCTCTGTTAGGGTAACTTTTTGCATGATATATTTTCCCTCATTCTTTTACTTTCAGTCTTCTTATGTCTTTAAAGTGTTTTTCTTGATGACAACATATATAGTCATGTGTTGCTTATGTGCATACCTTCTGTAGTCACCATGCCTAGGCTACTCACCCATGCAGCATGCTCGTGTGCTGAGTACTGTAAGCAAGTATAACACAATGGGCAGTGTTTGTGTCTCTAAACATGTCTAAACATAGACAAGGAATAGTAAAAATACAATATAAAAGATTAAAAAAATAGTACACCTATATAGGGAACTTACCAGATCTGGAAACTATTCTAGCTAAGCCGGTGAGTGAGTGGTGAGTGAAGGTGAAAACCTCGGACATTACTGAGCACTATTATAGACTTTATAAACACTGTACACTTAAACTACACTAAATTTATCTAAACAATTATTTTATTTCTTCAATCCAAAATAAACTTGGCTTGCTGTAACATTTTTACTTTATAAAAACTTCTTAATTATTTTGACTTTCTGACTCTTGAAATAATACTTAGCTTAAATATAAACACATTATACAGCTATACAAAAAATACTATCTTTTATCCTTATTCTAAAAGCTTTTGTCTATTTTTAAAATTAATTAATTTATTTTTTATTGTTTTAGGTTCATCGAGGGTACAAAGAATTAGGTTACACTGTTTGCACTTGTTAGGTAAAGTCCCTCTTATAGCTGTGTCCTGCCCCCAAGTGGTGTGCCATACATCTTTTATTTTTTTCTTTTTGAACTTTCTGTTAAAAACAAAGGTTTACACAGGACCACGATCATCAGTATCACTGTCTTCCACTCTATATCTCGTCCCACTGGAAGATCTTCAGGGGCAATAACATGCATGGAACTGTCATCCTCTATGACAACAGTGCCTTCTTCTGGAGTACTCCTTGAGGGACCTCCTTGAGGCTGTTTCACAGTTAAAGTTTTCTAATCAGAAGTACACTCTAAAATAACAATAAAATGAACAGTATGGTAAATACATCAGCCAGTAACATAGTAGTTTATTATCATTATCAACTATTATGTACTGTACATAATTTTATTTGCTATATTTTTATGTGACGAATTGCATAATAGGTTTATTTACATTAGCATCACCACAAACACATAAATAATGCATTGTGCTGTGGCATTTCAATGGCTATGGTGTCACTAGCAATAGAAATTTTTCATCTTTTTTATGATTTTCTGGGACCACCATTGTATATGTAAACCACACACACACATAAAACATTGATTTGCAGCTCACAACTGTATTTGGAACTTGCTTTTCTATGCAGATTGATAATAATGCTTCTTGATTAAAGTGTTTAATCCATTCACATTTAATTATTGACATGGTTGGGTTTACATTTGCTATTTTGCTACTTGTTTTTGTATGTCCCATGTCTATTTCCCCCTCTCCGATCCTTTTTTGTTGCGTTGTCTTGTGTTAAGCAAAACTTTTTTTAGTGTGACATTTTAATTGTTAAGTTATTTTATTAACTATTTTTAAATTTAATTTTCTTAGTGCTTCTAGAATTATAATATACTGTATTTCTTAACTTATCACAACACTTCAGTTTAATACTGACAATTTTGGTAGAAACTTTGTTCCAATACAGCACCATTTACTCCCCCCATATGATATTCCTGCCATATATGTTTTAACTATATATGTCATAAGTCCAACAGTAGGATGTTATAATTATTGCCTTATGCAATCACATAATATTAAACAAACATGGTAAAATATCTTTATAATACTTATGAATTTATGTATGTTTATATGTCACATATATCCATGTTGATAAACAGATTTAATTTTCAAACAAAACATGTAAATTCTTATAATAAAAGAGAAAAATGCCTATCAACGCAGTCTTTTACGTTTACTCACATCTTTGTTATTTCCAGTGCTCTTCATTCCTTTCTGTACATTCAAGTTACTGTCTTATATCATTTTCTCCAGCCTGAGAGTCTCCTTTTAGTATTTCTTATGGGACAGTTCTAACAGCCATAATTCTCTTGGTTTTTATTTATCTTTGAATTATTTTATTTCTTTTCTTTTCTTTTTTTGAGACGGAGTCTCACTATGTCATCCTTGGTAAAGTGCCATGGCATTACAGCTCACAGCAACCTCAAACTCCTGGGCTTAAGCGATTCTCTTGCCTCAGCCTCCCGAGTAGCTGGAACTACAGATGCCCGTCACAATGCCCGGCTATTTTTTGGTTGCAGTTGTCATTGTTGTCCAACAGGCCTGGGCTGGGCTCAAACTCACCAGCCCTGGTGTATGTAGCAGGTGCCCTACTCACTGAGCTATGGACATCCAGCCTCATTTTGGTTTTTGAAAAATGCTATTGCCAGATATATTGGTTGATACTTTTTTCTATCTATCTTTTGAATATGTCATTCTATTGCCTCTGGCCTCTATTGTTTCTGATGGATATTCAGCTGTGAAGCATATTATCATTCTCCTGCACACGAGAGTTATTTCTCTCTTACTGCAATCAAGATTTTCTTACTTTCTTTGGTTTTGAGCTATTTAACTATGAAGTGTGAGTCTCTTTGTGTTTTTCCTACTTTGGTTTGTTAAAGTCTTTGAACCTGATGATTAATGTTTTTTAGCACAATTGGAACATTTTAGGCATTATTTCCTCAAATATTTTTTCCTGCCCCTTTCTCTTTCATCTCTCTTTCAGTGCTTCTCCTACGTACATGTTGGTATGTTTATTGTTGTCCCATAGGTCTCTGAGGCTTTGTTCATTTTTCTTCAATCTGTTTTCTCTATGTTTTTCCAAAAGGAAAATTTCTATTTCTCTATCTTCAAATTTACTGTTTTTTTCCTTGTGTCATTTCACATCTCACTCTCAAGCCAATTTTCATTTTCTTTATTATATTTTTCAATTCTAATCTTTATTTGGTTCTTTTTTATAGTTTATATTTCTTTATTGACATTCCCTATTTTTAATTGTTGTTATATGGTCTTTTATTTTTTTTAGTAACATAGCTTTCACCTCATCTGCTTAGTCACAGTGTTAAGACATTTGTGTTCAATACTTAATAGATTTGACTTGTACCCTTGCATTATGCTCCATAGGTGTGGTTCCACCACTAACCCTCCCTCTATTGAACCACCCTCCTTCCTTCTCATCCCTTTCTCCTTCCCTCCTTCATCCTGGGCTATTCTGTGATTCATCTCTCATGTGAAAGTGTGAGTGATTATAAATTGATTTTATAGTAGTACTAAGTCATTGGATATTTTTTTTCCATTCCTGAGATACTTTACTAAGAATATTTTCCAGCTTCATCCATGTAAACATAAAAGAGGTAAAGTCTCCATCTTTTTAAATGCTACATATTATTCCATGGTATACATATACCACAACTTAATAAATTGTGGTATATGGTCTTTTAACTATCTTAACATTTTTTCTTGAATTCTTTGTACATGTTTATCATAGCTGCATTGATGTCATTTTCTGATACTTACAACATCAGGGTGTAGTCAGAATTACTTTCTCTCAACTATTTTCTTTCTTTCTTTTTTTTTTTTTCCAAAAAGAGCCTCAAGCTGTTGCCCTGGATGGAGCGCTATGGCATCACAGCTCACAGCAACCTCCAACTCCTGGGCTCCAGTGAGGATACTGCCTCCACCTCCCAAGTAGCTGGGACTACAGGCACCTGCCACAATGCCCGGCCAGTTTTTGGTTGCAGCCATCGTTATTGTTTAGTGGGCCCAGGCTGGATTCCAACCCGTCAGCTCAGGTGTATGTGGCTGGCCCCTTAGCCCCGTGAGCCACAGGCACTGAGCCACAAAGGTGTAAAATATATTAACCCTGGCTTATGCCAGTTCGTATTGTACAGAGATAACCGTGAGCACCACCACCATCCCATCCAAAAAATGTGAGTGAAAAAGACACAGTGTAAAAGGAAAAGCTCTCTGACGGATGTGACAATAACTGACTCGTCAATGGTAAAGCACCCCAAGACTCTGTAAAATAATTTAGAGAGGTTTGTTCTGAGACCCGCATGTGGTCCCGCCACGGTTGGGTTACAGCTTGTCTTCGCACATTTCAGGGAGACGGGAATGACATATAAAATCATCAGTCCATGTGGGAAAGGTGTACATGAGTTTGGCCTGCAAAGGCAGAACCTCTGTACAGCGGAGGCGGGCGGGGGCTGACAGGTATATAGCTGGCCTTAAAGCTGCTTTGACTCCGGGTAAGGGAATGAAAATGAAGATCCATCTAAAGGCTTGGAATGTGTTCATTTCAGATGAAGATATCTGTTAATGACAAGCAAGCGCCCTGGATGTTTCCCCAAAGCTCAAGTGCTCTATGAATTCCAATGATGGCCTGCAGGCCTGCGTTAAGGCTTTGTCTCGCCTGCCCGGCCTTAGGCTTGTCAAGCATTGGGTATGCTACTGAGAACCGAAGATGACTTCCAAAGGGAGGGGTGCCAGACTTCCCTCCCCCTCTTCCTTGTGGCCAGCGACTCACTGAAGTTTAAAGACTTGGGCTTCAGATTTTATTTCAGTTCACAGACTCCAGAGATGGTGCTTCAGAGGGAAAGATTGGCGAGTGGAGGAAAAGCAGTCATGGCCCCTCGGGTCGTCTCCCTTCCTCCTCAACTATTTTCATTCATGAATATGAGTCCCACTTTCTATTAGTTTGCATATTTCATAATTTTATTGAAACCTGACATTTTAGATAATATATTGTAGCAACTCTAGATTCTGATTTTCACCCATGAGGTTCCCTTTTCTATTCTATTTATTTTGTACTTAGGATATAGAATCTGTCTCCTTTTCAGTATGTGCCACTGATGTCTTTCTTTGCTCAGATTTTTTAATATTTGTTTTTCTTTAGTTTAACTTCCTAGAGGTTATTTCTGTTGTCTTCATAGCTTAGTGATCAGCTGGTGATTTAGACAGAGTTTGTGCTCAAATACCTCACATTTGTGAAACTTCAGCCCTGTGCTGATGGGCCTGTATATGGGGTGGGGGAACGCATTCAGTGTTCAGCCATTTTGCAAGTGTGCTTTGGCTTTCACTTTACGTCAAGGTCTCACAAGTGAGACCCTTACACAGTGTGTGAAGATCTTAGCTGCTCCAGGTTCTTCTCTGGATTTCTCATTTACATGATCTCCCCCTAAATTTTTGCTGGTGTGCCACTACCCCATATGGAATTACAAATTACAACTTTGTGCCAGTAGAGCTGCAAGTTCTCTTTGTTCTTTTTGTACTAACTTGGATATTTTAACTGATTACCATATGAATGAGAGTTTTAGCTCTTTACCTCACATAAAGTCTACCGTCTGGCCCACTGAGCATGGTGGGTGGGGCTGAGCTCCCCAGGCAAGAAGCTTCAGACTCTTGCTGTTTATTCTTATAGGACATTTGAGTACGTTTTTGTGAATAAACAATTTTCTTTTGATTGGTTTCTAGTCCTAAAATTGTTGTTTAAACAATTTTATACTTTTATACTTTTATACTGTGTTTTTTGGAGAGAGGCTTCGCTAATTTTTTTGGACACCCTAACTTGAAGCGTCATCTCTAGTGTGTTTATAGTTTTCTTTAAATATTTAAGTATTGCATCCTCTTGGAGTTTTAATTTTGTATATACAGTAGTTTGAGATAGGGATCTAACTTTATTTCTCCTCCAAATGAAGAGACAATTTTACAAACAAATTTTAGTTGATGGACTCCATACCCAGCTTCAGTCTGTGTATCTGATTTTTGGATGAGACTAATGTTTGTGTGTGCGTTGGTGCAGCTGTGGAAGAAAATGGCATGCAAGTTCTCAAAACAAAATGAATCACCCCAATATATCAAGATAAGATGTAAAAATCTGTATGCGATAGATGAGATTAATCTACGGAGAACTTCCCAGAAGTTACTCACTATGCACTTTGTGATTGTGTCATGTCTGAATTTTAGCCATTTTTGACTCTATGTTCTTGCCTTTTACATCCTGTCTACATCTTTTCTTTTATCTAACCTCAGTCATATATGTATGTATGTGTGTATGTATGTATATATATATATATATATAGTTTGTTTGTTTGTTTTTTTACCTTTTCAGCTATCTGGGTATGTTTGGCAACAATGGAGAACCATTATTGACTATATGATAGTGCTCTTTTTAGAGACCCCAGAGAGATCCCTCACTCCTTCCACCATGTGAAGACCCAGTGAAAAGTCAGCCATCTATGAACCAGGAGGCAGGTCCTCACCAGACACCAAGTTTGTCAACGCCTTGATCTTGAACTTTCTAGGCACCAAGACTAAAACAAATTTCTGTTGTGTATAAGCTACTCATTCTATGGTATTTTGTAATAGCAGCTTGAACAGAATAAGACAATGAATTATATTTAAGGAAAATCAACTTTTGGCAAGTTATTTTTTGTGTCAATGACCCCTTACTGGGGATATTCAACAGATAATTTCAGAACAAAATAGGACCTCACCTCCTTCTGTAACAATTCTTTGTTCACCAAGAAATCTCTTAAGTGCCATGGTGCAACATGAGGATGTGTCCTGAATAGAAAATGGGCTTCGTCTTAGGCCATGTGTCTATTTCACAGAATGATTACAACAATGTACATAAAACACATTATATATGACATATATTCAGTAAATGATAGTTGTCAATATATCATTGTTATAATTACTGTATGGTCATTATTTCATGAGATAGCTAATTAAATTCATTTAAAGACATCAGCTACCCCTAAATGAAATGTCAGGGTCAAGTTCCTGACTCTGGCAAGCCACGGCCCAGAAAGACCCTAATTATGCAGTATCACTACACTGCAGGCTACCAAGCAAGACTGCGTCCAGCCTTTCCTGGAAACATAAACTGACTTTTATCAGTTGCACTGTCCTTGGAGTTAGTTACTAATGCTGGGGGTAGTTTCTGTGTGCACAAAAGCCTGCCAAGTGGAGAGTCTTTGATGTTGTTTATTTGGGATGGAATAACATCTGTGGCTGCCTACATGGGCAATGTCGCAGGGGTCGCAAACAATCTTTGAGATGTGGATCCAGCCCCGGTCTCTTCCTAACTTTGTGACTTCAGCGAGACACTCTACCCCGAGGTCTTTCCTCTGTAATACAGGGATGATTATACGTTATAGACTTTGTGAAAGCTGGAGATAATGTGTAGAAAGTACTCAGTACACTGTTAAGTGCCACATGGTGGTCTTATTTAAACACTTCAGTGGCATCCTTTTACAATCTCTATCTGGGAGGGGTTTTGTGAAGATTAAAGGAAAAAAATACGTAAGTAAAGTACATTGTACATTATTGACCCTTAATAATTGGTAGATTATTATGTAATTTCAAAGAACACAGTTATCTGATGGGTTTCTTTCAGTATGAGTTTCAATTTGGAATTAAGAGGCTTTAGTCTTGGCTCTAGTGCTGATTAGTTGTGTGCTTTTAAGCAAATCACTCCTAGCCTCAGTTTCCTCACTCGAAAGTTAGATATTTGTATAAAAAAGCCAAGATGTTTCTTTTTAAAAAGTAAAAGGGAAATTTTCTTATGCTTTGGGATACTGGGAACATTTGAAAAGCCTGGCTTAACACTAATAAGTTAGGGTCATTAAATTTGCAAAATGGGTGAATTCATTATGAATGAAAGTGGAAACAAAATAGTTTGTGCACAGCCGAGTTAATTCATCGAGATATATTTGCTGTGCACCTGAGTTCTAAAGAAATTGCTCTTGTGAATTCTTCTAAAAGGGATTTTTTGATGGAGTCTTATATGTTTTGCTTCCGTCTCACATCAAAACACTCAGCACGCTTGAATTTAGATGCAGGCTTTCCTCCTGGTATGAGGAAATATGAACACATCACCTTCACCCTTCTTTCTAATGATATTAGAGAGTAGCCTAAACCCACCTGCTGTTTTAATTTTTTTCATGTTTTAGAAGAACAGCCATTTGTCGTTCAAAAGATCCAATTTACATTGAAATCACCTTTCCTCTTAATTAAAAAGCTAGTGATACAATGCTCTTCAAAGCATTTCTTCGAGTTAAATATTGGTGTTTGTGTGTGTAGCGAGGGGCAGAAAGCAGTGCTTTGGGGATTTTGAAACAAATGCTGTTAATGGATTATGTAGTTGCCTTAGCCAGCAGATACGTTCTTCAGGATTCCTTTATTGGTTTGGTGTGCTCAGTGGCTGGCACATAGTACATGTAGCTGCTAGAATGTTTGTTGAATAAGTAAATGAATAAGAGAAATGCTTTTTCATGGTTTCTAACAGTGAAAATAACACAATCTTAAGGGTATTTATGGTAGATCCTGTTCTAGTAGAAATTAACTGGACAGGGCACCTGGGCCGTGGCAAATTGGGTGTTGGAGCAGTCTGAGAAGGGGAGAAAATGTCTTGGCACCTGCTGGGGCCTTTTTCTTCAGATGAAGGAAGGGACAGAGTAGTGCAAAGAGGTTAACGCGTTGTTGTGGGCGTAAGCGTTCAGTCTCCATCCCATCTAAGGCCTGTGGCCTTCTCCATCTGTAGTTCCTGAGTGTACCTGGACTGAGTAGGAATGGCTGAGCCCTGCCTGAGTTGTTGGACGAAAGCACAGATTGCAAAAGAAGAAAGTTTGAGATTAAAACTATGTTCATAAGTGTGATGGAGCAAGTGAATAACCCTTAGAACTTTCACTTAGGACATGCTGATTCTCTGCAGTGGTGACTTTTCATGTCAAAGATGCCATTTTCTTCTAGAGGACCAAGAGCTTCACTTTATTTTTGGTACCATGCATTGCTCGTGGTAGCACAAGAGAACCGGACAGTCCTGACAGTCTGAAGTAGAAGGAAGAGAAATGGACTAGAAGTCATGGCTCGACTGGTAAGCTGTGTGGCTCTGGACAAATTGTTTAACCTCTCTGGGCCTCTGTGACAGTATCTGTAAGGTTTGGACTCGGTGATCTTACTCTGTACTATGCTAGGTGCCAGGCACTAGGCCAAGCAGTAAGTTTCAGAGTTGAGCCACACACATTCCTGGCTCACATTCTGGCTGATAAGAGCTATAAGAGGGGTTAATAAAACATGCCAGCCAGCACACAGAAGGAAATGATTAATTCTGTTTGCTTGGGCTGGGACCTGACATTTGAAAAACAGGAATTCATCAGAAATTTATTAATTTTGTCATCATTCATTTATTCATTCAACAAATGTTGGCACCCTGGCAACTGTATGGGAGAGTGCCTGTTTATGAGGAACAAGGAAATGGCCATGAAGAAAACACACAAGATCTTTACTTTCATTCAGGTTAATCTAACCTGAGGTTAGGAAGAAGTATTATTAGTATTTAACAATGAATGAATATTTAGTACTTTAGTATTAAAGTATAGTATTAAGTAAAGTACTAATATTTAGTACTTTAGTATTAAAGTTTAGTATTTAGTACTTTATTTCCACTCTCTAAACATACTCACAGAGAAGGTAATATCCTCATTTTACAACCAGAAAACAGAGGCCTAGAGGTGCAAAGCCGAGTGCCCAGCTCACACCAGTAAGTCATAACCACTCAAACCACCTCTGCCCGACTTTGGGGCCCCAGTACTTACCTGTGATGCAATTTTAGGTAGTGGCTTTAAAGGTCACTACCTGAGGTTTCACCTACATAGTATTCCTCTGGAGAGCAAAATCCTGTACCCCAAATCCAGGAATTTAAAGAGGCATTCTCATGGCTGCCCCTGCAGGCTTCAGGGGTGAGGTCACACTCAGGCTTAGCAGATCAGAGCACACGTCTTTCTAGGCCTGGTGAGCAGCCCCACTGCAGCCACGTGACCAAGCTGCACTGATTGGAATCAGTGCCTGGGCTTTTGCTGGAAATATTGAAAGAGTCTTGCTCTCTCCCCAGGGATTGCTCAACTGCAGACTGTAACCCTAGAGTAGCTGGTGGGCACCTGTGTTCCCCAGAAGGGGAGGAGGGCCTCCTTGAGAATGAAGCCCATGGAGAGAAAAGACGACAATTTCCAGAAAACATTGTTGGATCCCTTAGATATAATTTTGTCTGAAATAGGCACGACTCCTGTGTTTTCCAGTTCTGTGAGCTAATTCATTACTCTTTTTCTTCTTAAGATGGCCTGGGTTATGTCACTTGCAGCCAAGAGTCTAGAAGAATATAGGATCCAAGAGAGTGCAGAGAATTTTTATTTCCTTCTCCTTAGTGTATTCTTTATAGTACCTACAAAAGTCTCTATCACCGTCACCTAAATTTTTGTTCTTGGAGTTAAACAGGATGTGGTCTTTTGCTCTGCTGTGTCTCAGAATTCTGTTCCCAGAGTTGTGTCTACACAGCAGATGACACCTGCCCTCATGTGCCTGAGTGTGGACTAGGGCAGCCTTCCCACTGAGTGTCAACCCCCATCTCTTCCTCTGTCTACTCCAGGGCTCTGCTCCTTTTATCACCATGGTGGGAGCCCAGACACAGTTTCTTCTGACACGGATGCCGTGTTGTGTGCGTCTATGTGACCTGCTCCTTGATGGTAGCGTGGATGACCACAGGGAACAGCTACTTCCCTGGTCCCAGTTTCCAGTGGGCACAGAATCCCAAAATCCTACTTCTGGCTAGCCTGCCTGATGTTAACCTAACCCTAATGGGCTGGGGGTCAAAGGAGCCCTCACTCTCTTTCTTTAGGAAAGGAGTGGTTGTTGGGTATGGCATACTACCTTCCCTAGTCCCACCCTCTGTCTCACTCCTGACTTCTGGTGCCCAGTTGGATTGTTCCGCTTTTCCCTTCAGAATCCCATACTCCAGGGCCATTCCATACTCCAGAGTCCATTTATTCAAGGTGATGGGGCAACTTTCCTTTGTTTCTCTTCATTTCCTGACTTCTCCTAGGCAGACTAGTAACTGAATTGCAAGGCCTTGCTGTACGCTGACAATACAACCAGAACAAAATGATGAGTGTTTCACTTTACTGAGTCTATAAGTTTTACCCAAGAAATTATTCACTTGGTTTGGGGCAGTGCTTGCTCTAGACTTATGGCCTATGAAGTCCCAACCAGATAATTCTTTGAGGAAAAAGGAGGTCATACCTGTCCTGACTAGTATAACTCAGCTAGGGTCTTGTCCAAGATGTTGGATGGTTTGATAACCTCTTTCTTGCCATCAGAAGGGTTCACCCTTGTTAAGTAGAGTCTGAGATTGAAGAGTACAGCAAGGGCTTCATTATGAGACAGAACAGAGGTCTTTATGTTTACAGCTTTCTATAATAGAGTCACCAGTCAATATTTAAGCAGATTTTTTAAACCATCTTCTGGAAAGTGCTGGCCATCTGAATTGCATATTTCTGTGATCTCAACCTCTAACCATTGCTTCTGAACACCTGAGACATTCAGCCCCCAACAACAAGGTACTGTTCAACTTGAGAACACGAATGAGCTCACATATGGGTCTCTACGACACTCTCTCCATCAATCATCTCTTTGCCTCTTGGTCCCTATCTCCCTGCAGTATCTCTGTGATCCTCCAGCCACAAGTGAAATCCTCTTTTCTTTTCCTTTTTTTCCACAGTTTTCAGCCAGGGCTGGGTTCGAACCTGCCACCTCCAGTGTATGGGACTGGCGCCCTACTCCTTTGAGTCACAGGCAGCACCCTGAAATCCTCTTTTCTTGTTTAGAGGAGCTTGCCTTGATACCAGTCTCAGCTTTTAGTAAGAAAGACAGTATCATTAGCAACCACTCCAAAGCCTGCCTGAAGATACTCGTCTGAGCCCTAGGACGGCTCCCTAATAGCATTTGTTCTTGACCAACACCTCAGAATAAAGTCACACTAGAAGTCACATATCCCTTTGTAAGAATGACACCTTCTTAGCAATGATCTATAGAGGACAGCTTGTGGATCAATCCCACAATGCCTGGAAGGGAAGTCTGAATTTGATAATTCAGGGAGGATCCATGAGTCCTAGAGAGCAGGGATCCACCATGGCTGGCCATATTCCTTAGCCCCTGCTCCTGATGGCAGGAGGGATTAGGATTTTGGGGGGGAGGAAAAACTTTCCCTCTATCCTCTTAATGTTGTATTACTGGGGCCTATGAATAAAGATGACAAAGGATAGGTTAATAGGAGAAAGGCTTGTAATTTTATTAATGTTAATATTTGTGTTATGAGAGGGTCTTCATAGAAAAAAGTGAAAACCCTAAAGAAACAGACTTGGGAGCTCACATACTATTTTAACAAAGATCAATGAAATGTGGAGAAGTGACTAGACAAAGAAAAGGATTTTGGGAGTCTGGAGGTGGTAAATTAAAAAATGACTAGAAAATATATGGGGGAACCAGTGGAAGGATTATTTTAGCAAGATTTCTTTAGACAGACTTATGTCAGTGTTGACATCCCATCTTTGGTGATACAAATGTTCTCTTTTTCCTCATAGGCTTCCTTTCCTTTTTTCTTTTTTTCCTTACTACTAGATAACCAGGGATAGAGGGCACATTTCTTACAGGAAATATTTCTTGCTTTTAGGCAGAAAGCAGGAGGGCAAAGAGCCTTTCTTGCTTTCACTGTTTCTCAATTGAAAATAGTCAATATGCCAACGTGGTATATTTTGGAATGGCATGTTCTGATCTCCTCCAATTTCAAGGATAGCATCCTGAAACCACCCCCAAAACAAGAACCAAGTTCTACTACACTGAATTCCAGAGCCCTGTAATATTTGGGGTGCTGTGTATCCTTCCTTAGAAAGGATATGATAATCAGGTGAATTTTCCTTCCCAGCAGGCAGTGTTGAACTTCTCTGAGGTTGGTGGCTCATCTCTGCAGCCTCAATGGGGAAGAGGTCGGGGTTGCAGTCTCCTTGTACAGAGGGACAAGTCTGCAGAGTGGTGTCTCCATATGGGTACAGGCTCAGGGTGAGAGGATGCCCAGGCTCACTCTTGACACAGGGAAGAGACATCCCAGTGATTCCCAGGGATATGTGCAGCAGAGGAAAAAAGCTGCAAGAATTGAAATTCTTGACCAGGCAAGTGGATGCTTAGAGCTTGAGAATCTTGGGTATTAATGTTAATGTGATCACAGCTGACTCACCCTGGGGAGGCTGAGGAGCATTCAGTGATGATGTGGGTGCGGAGGGTGTCCTGTGGGGAACTCTTTTTCCCCACAGTGTGAATTTGCGCTAGTGTCAAGATACAAATCGTTCCCCTCCCTGACTTTCTCTGCTGCAGCGCCCTCAGCAGCAGGTTTCAGAAATGATCAGGCAGGATAGCGGATGGGGCTATGATGAACTCCAGGAGGGGTCTGCCTACGTTGGGAGAGGGGAGTGTCCCCACGACCCTCAGAAGGATGTGCCCCGGGGTTGGAGATGCTGACAAGAGGGTGACACACAAAATGCTGGTGGAAAGTGCTCAGATCCACAGTTGACAACAGATTTCTGGTAATGTTTGGGAGCAGAACATTTAAGGAAACAGCAAGGAAAAGGACTCTGCAGCTGAAAGGACCAATGTGACGCATTTTGTTAACAGACTCCATTTTACAGGTAGCTGTGTAATTTGCTGTATAATGCTAGTTTTGCAAAGTTTGGTTCCTTGCTCCAGTTCCCCCTGACCACTCCCACTGGTTGAACAATACCAGCCCCTTCCTGCTTAGCGACCACCCACCCATTCCTGGCACCTCGGAGGTATCCAATCAACAAATGACAAGACACCTGGACTCATCCTTACTCCACCCTTCCCTTATCCCACTCCCTTTATCCCATTCCCCCCTCCCAACTTCCTTTCCATACACTATAAGAATACCTCAGCCCCACCCCTCCGGCTGGTCAGCTCAATCCGCCATTTTGACGGAGCTGAAGGCCAGTTTAGGCTTGTAATAAACTTCACCCTTTGTTTTTGCATGGGGGCGTCTGGTGTGAGTTTCTTCTGGGGGGACTCCGAAATTCGGGCACAACAGCAGCCAATGTCAGGGGTGCCCTAATTTATCTCTCTAAAGTGCTCGAAAGCCCCCATTATTAACTTCTCCACAAGGCCTAAAAGGCCTCTATTAAAATGCAAATGAGATTTGCTCAGGACTTCCCATTGCGTCTTTACCAACAGTTAATACTTGGCAGCCCCTCCTTTCCTGGGCCGGGCTTCGCTAGGCGGAGGGGACGCAGGCGACCAAGTTTTGCTGGGAAAGGGTGAGAAAGATTCTCCCTGGGTGAATGGGGGCATGTCACACCTGGGAGCCAGCAGCAGCGGGAGATGATGGGTTTCCAAAGCGGAAAGTGAAGGGCTTTGTAAGGGACACAGAGAAGAGAGAAGAGAGAACTTCAGACCAATTTTACCAGTTTTTAGTTTGAGGGTGAGGATGGGGATTGAAATTGTGCAGACTGCTTAGCACCAGCTTTTCTCAAGGCATGACCGACCCACTCTGAGTTACAGTTTTCCTTCAGCAATACACACTTTTTAGCGCATTGAAGTGCCAGTCACGCATGACCGAGCGCACCGTCCACAGGATGACACCCACCCGCCCCCTCCTCATCACCTGTCCATTTGGGCAAACGTTCTTCCTTCAGGAAGCCCCTCACTTAGAGAGAAGCAGCTGCAGCAGGCAATGTGTTGTAGACACACTTCGCTTCATAAACAATTAACGAGAGAAGTGTGGGTCTCTCGGTCGGGAATTATTTTCAGACTCAAATCATGCTCGTAACTTTAGGTCTCGCTTTGTGTGTTGGGAGCCCCCTGATTCCCTGGCGAGGCCGTACCACCTAGCGGTGAGCGGGGGAACTACTGCACAGTGTATTTTTCAAAGTGCTGTTAAGTCTTTGAGCTGATTTTGGAGACGCTGATTTGGGGCGTCTACAAAATCAGCTCTGGGCGTTTGGGACAGCTGCTGGGCCATTTCTGGAAGAAAAGCAAGGTGTATTTAAGACATTCCAAGTTGAGATCTCTTTTTCCGTTGATCTTCTAATTGCTTCTTAATTCCACAAAGGCATATAAAATGTTTAAAGCTTAAAGCTGGCATATTAATTTTATATCAAATTTATAATAGGGTTATTACATGGTATATACCATTTTGTGAAACATTGGGATTCCTTGGATAATCAATATAATAGGTTCATTTGTGATCGTTTTATAGACGTAGAAGCATAATTTTGCTCTTTTAATATTATAGACATTTATAGTTCTCTCATTGTATAATGATGGCCATATCTGTAATTTACTGGATGCCAGTTTCTTGGCCAGTGTGCTACCATTCCTCCCTCTTCCCTGGGTCAGACTCTCCTGAGTCTGGCTGTATCCTGCTTTCCGGTATTCAGGTGAGGTTAGGAGCTCCCTAGGCAATCAATCCAAATTGAAATCCCTTGAAATATGTAGGTATGAGCATATGTTAAACAACAGAATCCAAGAAGCTGATGTTTTTGTAACATTCTCTATGAACAGAGTCTTAAAATGCATCTCAGCCCTCAGCCTTGGGAATCAATCCTCTGTCCAGTGTCACAGGCAGGGGGAAGGCCGTGACTTATCTGGAGTGCCACCTTTGGATTGGTAGCACATGCCTCTGCCTCTGCTGCCTGCTGTCCCTGGGCTGCTTTTGTTTTATTTGGCTTTGCTTCACCTATTCTTTTTTGAAGCAGCTGGTAGATCTGTGCTTGCAAGAAGGAAGAAAGAAGCAGGCTTGGCTGAAAGCTTAAAATTAAAATGCATCCACCCCTGAATATGGGCTATTTTCTGTGTGATCACCTCAGAACTTTGCTTCTGATTTATTTCCTCATGGTATTACCTCAACAGGGATCCATTTTCATATGATGGAGGCAGTAAGAATCCTTTGTTCATCCCAGAATCAGATTGATGTTTGAAGTTCCCTGGAAATACTGATGCCATCACTTAGAATGTTAGTCCTGCAATTTCATGGTGGCCATTGACAGATCTGAAATGATGGAAGCCCTCTGAAGACTAAATTAGGGATTGAGGTTTAGAAGTGTAGAGGAGTGCCAAAATAGGCTTCCTTTTCCGTGAAGATTGGTTTGACATGAAATTTTTATGGTGCCAGAAGCCACATGCTAGGCTGTAATTGAGCATAATTATTGCTCTGCATGCTGCCAAGTGCTGGACTTGAGGCATCTCACAGAATCCTATTAATTTCTTGATTGGGTTCTAAAAAATGGAACACCCAACAGGGGCAGAGACAGTTGTGTTTTATCTGCTTGGTCTTTGAGTGAAGAAGTCACTGGCTGCCTGGTCTCTTGATGCTTCTCCTAATCCTGATGGCTTGTTGTGTAATCCAGGACTACATTGTCAACATGCTTTCTTAGAATTCTGCGGTGATCTTCTCAGCTTTAGAATGTTTCCACATAGGAAAACTGAAATGGACAATGGAAGAATTTGTATGAATAATTCAAACATGCACTTAAAATGTGCCCAGAATACAAAATAAGCCCTTTGTAATTATCTGGTTATGTCAGCTGAGAGGTTTGAAACAAAGGCTAAATTATTTGGGTAATTACCTTTTCCTTTTTATTCAACATGTATAATGACCCAAACTTGAACTATGCTGTTTAGAAGTGCTCACAGATCCAGGACTCTGCCTCTCCCTCTGAGGTATGTAGTGGACCGTACAGGGATGTGACCATTCACTCCTAAATATCATCCCCCAAAGTTAGGTGTGTTCCCCAAAGACAAGCAGAATAAAATTCTTCCAATTATTCATTGTTGAAATGTCTTTACAAAATGTTTGTGTCAGGTGTCCAGGCTCCATAAATATAATCCATGGGACAGAAGTTAATTTTTGCTGATTAAATGTGTCCAGACTTCCAGAGTTAAGGGCAGCACTTGTGGCTCAACAAAGTAGTGCACTGGCCCCATATGCCAGAGATGGCGGGTTCAAACCTAGCCCCGACGAAAAAACCAAAACAAAACAAAAAACAAAACTTCAGACTTCCAGAATCATTGTCTGGATCCTGAAACATCACTGTTCAGGCTGTCATTGTAGACAGAAATGAAAACTGGAATGAAAGCATACTGTCAAAGGATTCTTTTTGGAAGAGGGACTATTTAAGCAGAGGCTAGATATTGGAAGAGCTAGAGAATGGATTTTGTTTCCTAGTGATCTCTTTTTCCTCTTAGTAGCAACAGTGCCAAATCTCTAGTTAAGCAAGGGTATCTGTCATGTGCATTGCAGTGAACTTAAACATTACTGAATTTTAGGTGATCTAGAAAAGTCAAATGTCTTCTTCTATGACAGGGAATTTCCTGTCACTTTCACAGTAAGTCTCACTTCTAAACACCTCTGGTAGAGGGTGGGAAGGAATTTCTTCTTGCCACTTTGTAAAGATGCTAGCCATGTCTACCATGCTATAGTTTCAGTAGGCTACTAAATAATGATTTCCATCAAAAACACTCTTGGAGCTCCAGCTCTGATTTTGAAATACTAAGAACACATCTCCATCTCCATCACAGCATCTCCATCAGGATGACAAGAACAGATTCTAGGGTTTTCCCCATCGCCCATGCCCCACGCTCATCTTGCATACTAGAGACCATACAGATGCTGGTTCCACACGTCATAAAGAAGGCTGCTCTTCTCTTTTGTTAGGGCTAGTCAACCTCCTCAGTGATTAAGTACGTGTGCTGAAAATCTTTACCTGTTTGGTACTATTCATGGTGACATTTATTATATAACAGTTCCAGAATATCATGCAATATTGTGTTAAAAATAACATGGTCATGGAAAAAATGCTAAAAATAAAAATGTTAAAAATAACATGGTCATGGAAAAAATTAAGTTGATGGAAGACCACTCAAACCTGAAGGTACTTTGTAACCAGAGCACTAACAAGACAACAAGAATCCTAATAAAGCTACTGGTACAGTTTAAACAACCCTTTAAATGCCCTAATAAAAAATGATTTATTACAGCAAATGTAGAACGCTACTTAACAGAGAAAAACAAATGAGCATAGTTTAATGGTGGGGAAAGTTAGAAAAGGCGAGGCCTAGTGAGCACAGCCATCAGGCAAAGTGGGCAAAGACAGGGAAAGCCTAACCACCAGCAGGTTACCAAGCTAAGCCCAGAGAGAAATATGCGGTGAAGTGGCAGAACATACAGAATTGTGCTCCTTTGCAGATTTTGTACATTCAGCTGTTTTCATGTATGTTATGGTCTACTGCTCTTATGTGATTCCAATTTAACTTGCTGGGAAACCTAGAATATGAACATGACTTTCATGTTCATTCATTTGCCAATAGTATATGAGCTATTTTGTATTATAGAAACTCATGTTGTAATAAGAGACTGAAAATAATTAAAATTTCTCCTTTATTGTTACAACACTGCTCATTGAATTGTCTATCATTTTTCCTCTAGTTATTTTCTAAACTTAGGCTTTTATTTTATTAAAGTATACGTACACGTAGTCACATAGTTCTAGAAGACTTGTTGTTACAGACAATAGCAGATAGCCTCTCACATTTCCTGCTCCCTGAAGCAGCCATTTCAATGATTGGATTGGATTTTTTGTTAGAGAAGGGCCTTACCCTGTTGTCCAGGCTGGAGTGCAGTGGTGCTATCATAGCTCACTGCAGCCTTGAAATCCTAGGCCCAGGTGGTTCTTTTGCTTCAGCCTCCCATGTAGCTGGGACTATAGGTGTGTGCCACCATGCTTAGCTAATTTATCTCATTTCTTTTAGAGATGGAGTCTCACTGTGTTGCCCAGGCTGGACTCCAACTCTTTGCCTCAAGTGGTCCTCCCACCTCAACCTCCCAAAGTGGTAGGATTATAGCCATTGTGCCCCCCTCAACTATTTTAGTTGATTTGTTTGGTATCTGCCTTCATATCTCTACATAACATGATTATATTGCTGTTTCTTGCTTTTTGTTTTTATTGTTTTTGTTTTTTCAGTTTGAGCCATTATCTGTTGACTTCCAGAAGGGTTGATAAAGACTTAGTTCATGTTCATTCTTCTCCCTGGTGCCTACCACACTACCGCCTCCTAACCACCCATACTTCCGTCCTCCCAACAGAATTATATTGTAATTTTTGTTCATCCTACATACAGTATTTATGTTGGTGTGGCCATTTACAGGATAGTCATACCTAATCCATGAAATAGCCAGTGATTATTTTTTTCTTTCTTGCCAAACATTTTGTACTACCTAGAATTAATAAATGACTTTAATTTTTTGTTTTATTTTATGTACAATATTAGCTCAACCCTAAAATTTCCTCCAGGAATGTAAATCTCTACTTTATTTCTTTGTCCTAGGCTTTATGTCCTTAAAGTTAGTCTTGTCTGTTGCAGTGGCTCCCACCTATAATCCTAGCACTGTGCGGGGATGAGGTGGTGGATTGCCTGAGTTAAGGCATTCTAGACTGCGCAGAGTGAGACCCTTTCTCTACTAAAAATAGAAAAAAACCTAGCCAGGCAAGGTGGCACATGCCTGTGGTCCCAGCTACTCAGGAGGCTGAAGCAGGAGAATGGCTCAAGCCCAGGAGTGTTGCTGTGAGCTATGACGTCATGGCACTCTACCCTAAGTGACAGAGTGAGACTCTGTCTCAAAAAAAATAATAAAATAAGATAAAAATAAATAAAATAAAATTAGTCTTGTCTATTTAGCAAATGATGAGTGTACTCTTCTCACATCTAATTCTTGTGAATAACTAGGTGATATCTTATACTGTTCATTGATGTTTACTTAATTACAGTCACTTTGTTCCAGAAAAGATTTGAAGTAGCTTGTTATTTGATTATCACAGCCTTAGCATGATTCACCCAAAGTACAATCACAAAGAAATCATGAGAGTAATAGTGATAGTAAGCATTAAAATCCCCAGGGTACTGGAAAGTTACATCACCCTCCCATTTTCCGATTTCCTATTGTCAGCCTGCTTTGTATACCCATTTCAAAGACTCACCTATGGCAGAGAAAGGAGAAATGCTTGTCCAAGGTTGCCAGTTAGATGAAAGTGTGGTACGATGATCAAGAACAGCAAGCCATAGCCCATGTGCCTTATCTTTTTGGTGGCCTGTTCTTGTACTGCTAGAGGACTAAGAAAGGTTTGGACATTTTCATTTTCAAAGGATTGCAAAAACAAAACAAGCAAAAAAGAAAGATATGGACTTTGATATCCATATCAAGGAGAAAGATATGGTCACAAAGCCTAAAATATTTATCATCTCACCCTTTGCGGAAAAAGTTTGCTAACTCCTAGTTAAGAGCCTGAGTTCTAGAACCAGACAGATCTAGGTTTGATTCCTGGTGAGATCTAGGCAAATTCCTAATGATTTTTTTAGCCTCAAAACTCATCTCATCTGTAAAATGGGATTGATGCAAAGTTTAAACTAAGTGGAGTTTGCAGAGCCCTCCTCATAGAGCATGGCAAGTGTTCCCTATAGAAGCTTATTTATTTTTATTATTTGTACTGGAGCAAGTCTCTGGATACTTTCTAGAGCAGGCTGCTCCTCTTTCTGGCAGGAGTTGCAGAGGCGTTGTTGTCTCCTGCGTGCTGTTGGTACCATCGTCCTTCTCCTCACTCTGCTCCTAGCTATAATCAGGCAATCACTTTGTCCCTAACACCTAATAGAACTATTTTGCTATTTTGTATTCAGAGACTCCATACTTTTCAGAGTATTCTGTGAAACCCATATATTTTCATTAAGAGTTGATAATAAACTCCAGCACTGAAAGTTTTTCTAAGTTCATGATTGATGACACTGTGATAGGGTGCCAAGTGGCTCCAATCGCCAGCACAGGCAAGAATCTGCTCCTGCAATTGCAGGATCTCTAAGCAGCACCTTCCAAAAAATGTCCCTCCCTTTTTCCCCCCTTTAAAGTGGCCTAGACTCTGAAGTCTGAGTATCTTGAATTCTTTTATTTTCTTTTTTTTTTCTATGATTTTTTAAAATTCAGGTTAATAAAAGGGTACAAATATTTAAGTTACATTGTTTTCATTTCTGAGGGAAGGTTCAAGTTGTAGTTGAGCCCTTCACCCAGGGGGTGTTCTGAACACCCTCACATTGCACACATTAGGCACGATCCCGCCAGTCACTCTGTCTCCCCCTTCCCCCTCCCCTCTTTTCCCCTTGCTAGACTATACTTGTGTTTTTCTTTCACGTGGACGTGTAGTTGTTTATACATTGGTTCCATATTAGTGTTAAGCACATTGGATATTTGTCATTCCGTTCTTCTGATACTTTACTAAAGAGAATGTTCTTCAACTACATCCAAGTTAATGCAAAAGATGAAAGGCTCCATCTTTTCTTATGGCTGAATAGTACTCCATGGTACACATATGGCACTGTTTGCTAATCCATGCATGGGTTGATGGGCACTTGGGTTGCTTCCACATCTTGGCAATTGTGGATTGAACTTCAATAAACGTTCTAGTGCAAGTGTCTTCAATTCTTTTTTTTTTTTTTGAGACAGAGCCTCAAGCTGTCACCCTGGATAGAGTACCGTGGCATCACAGCTCACAGCAACCTCCAATTCCTGGGCTTAAGCGAGTCTCCTGCCTCTGCCTCCCAAGTAGCTGGGACTACAGGTGCCTGCTACGACACCTGGCCATTTGTTTGGTTGCAGCCGTGATTGTTGTTTGGCGGGCCCAGGCTGGCTTTGTTTTTTTTTTTTTTTTTTGAGACAGAGCCTCAAGCTGTCACCCTGGAGAGAATGCCGTGGCATCACAGCTCACAGCAACCTCCAATTCCTGGGCTCAAGCGAGTCTCCTGCCTCCACCTCCCAAGTAGCTGAGACCACAGGCACCCGCTACAATGCCTGGCCAGTTTTTTTTTGGTTGCAGCCATCATTGTTATTTGGCAGGCCCGGGCTGGATTCAAACCCACAGCTCAGGTGTACGTGGCTGGCACCTTAGCCCGTTGAGCCACAGGCACCGAGCCAAGTGTCTTCAATTCTTGAAGACAGGTTGGAGAGAGACTCTATGGAGACTGTCCCAGGAGCTAAGATATGACAAGAGCTAGAAAAGCCAGGGGGCCAGGCCCTCACCCCTGGGTGATGAGGTGCTTCAGGGATGGGCCCTGTCCCAGGAGCACTGCAGCCTTAGCAGAAGCAGATGTGCCCACACCGTAAACTCTAGTTTCAGCCAAGCATCTCTGAGAAGTCAGCACCAGGTTCTAGACCCTGTACTGTTTGGAGCAGTGCTCTGCCCCTCTGCCAAAGCAGGAGAGACTGGGGGATGCTGTGAGGAGCACTGTCCATTCCCTGCTGGGATGACAGAGACCTTTCACCAGGATGTCAGAGGTGAAAGGGAGGGGCCCGTGCAGGGAATGTCCATGGCTGTGCACAATCAGGAAGGAAGTCCAGCATTAAGGAGTGTGAAGGTGGCAATTGCCAATTTCTGCCCATATGTGTACAGTATCAGCTCAGAGAAGCTTTTTTTGGGAGGTGAAGAGTTTAGTGACCTTGAGGGGAGGAGCTGGGAATCTGGGCATGGGTGGCATCTGGCACTGGGGTGGGGTGCTGGTTCCCTATGGGCTACAAACACTTTGAAGTCTACCTTGCCCCTAGGAATGGAACAACCTGCACCAACTTTACCTCCATCTGAAGCTGAGCCATCTCAACTAAAGGAATGCATGTTTGGCACTGACTTTTTTTTTTTTTTTTTTTTTAAAGGGACAAGGTCTTGCTGTGCTGCCCAGGCCAGAATGCAGTGGCATGATTACAGCTCACTGCAACTTTGCAATTTGGGACTCAAAGGAAACTACCAGTGCAGCCTCCTGAGTTGCTGGGCCTACAGGTATGCATCACCAGGACTGGCTAGACAATGACTCAGCCAACACCCGGGTATTTAGTGGGATTTGGAGTGACAGAAACCTTTTGGAAGTTGGGAGTCAATTAGATGTGTGCCCTCTTTCATCCAAAAACTTAGCTTATTTTAGAAAGTTATTTCAAATACAGATTTTTTCTTTTTCCTGTTAGATTTTCCCTCACGTGTGTCAGGTCACACAGCTATCAGGTGCCAAAATCATTAACAATCTACCTTTGTCTTCGCTTTCCACAGATTAGAGAAGAAGGGAGAGGATTAACTTTTTTTGGCCTCCATTAAACCTTGAGCCTGCTTTTAAGAAGTCAGTGAACAGTGCAAGGACGGGAGAGTCTTGTTTTGTTCTATTCAAAAGGAGCATAAAGGATAACAGATACTAGGCCATGAACCATTGGCAAAAGAAGGCCATGTGGAAGCAGTGTGGCCTGTCAGAGAGGGCTGCCATCTTGCTTTTGGGAATCCTGGCATTTTCTTCCCTCAAAGGTTCTAAGACCCTAAGTTAGATCCCACTTTTGTGTTTAGCTTATCCTTCTCTGAGTTACGCTGGGTTACCTTTTCTCTTCCAAAATCCCTTCTATTGCGGAGCTGAGGGCTAATACTGAATGGAAAGGGGGAAGAATTAATAGGGCAAATTCCTTCAACTTTAAATTGAACAATTTCTCCCTGTCCTCATACACTTTCATCTCTCTCATCCAAATTCCACATCTCCCATACCCTACTGGAAGAATAACATGCTTTCTCTTGCTCATATACTTTCTTGGGTTTTTAATGTTCCTGCTATCAGGGGGAAGGAGTGCCTCATTTAGCCTAAAGTGTAAATGCTGAGAGTCCCACTTTACAAGTCTTGAACAGAAAGATAGACATTGAGAAATTCAGCTCCTCCTCCCCCAGGTATTGACATTCCTAGAGCTACTCTTGTTTTATGCAACTTGAGAGAGTTGCAAAGGAGAACATTTGTTAGACTCTTTTGCTCTAAACTAGCCTTATTACTTACTTCTGTGAAATTTAATGACATGTTTGCCTTTTGAAGCAGAATTAGATTGCTTTAAATCACAGAGCATCGCAAACCAAAGACACTTTTATAGAAGAAATGGGGTAAACCACAATTCTTACACTCTTTTCACATGGTTCTCAAACTCATTAAAACAGACTTCAAATCATTTATAGGGTTTGTTAGAACAAAGATTGCTAGGACCTGAGAATTTGCATTTCTAGGAAGTGCCTAAGTTTCGCTAAAGCTCAGGTCAGGAGATCATACTTTGAGAACCAGAGCATTGAAAATGTTATGTATTCTCCACCCCAATTTCTGTTCTCAACAAAACCCATCAAGTGTTTTTTCATTCTTTTGAGTTCATCTGAAATATTTCCAGAGGACATACCTTTTCCTTTCATTTACGTAAGAAATAATTTAAATACCAAATAAACCATCTTCATGATGGGCTTTGCAGCTGCCTTCCAGGATGTGGTGGTCAGGGCCTGCCCTGTTTGGAGACATGGCTGGCAAATAGACCCCGCCAGCAGGATGGCTTCTAGAAGCCGAAGGAAAGTATGATATGTTTATTATCTTCTCAGCCATTGCCAGGATGTCCCTGGAATTCCTGGCACTTTCTCTTTACCATGGTCAAAGGAACTTTCTTTGTCTGGCACCAGTTCTAGGGAAGGTGGGGCCAGCAGGAAGGGATTGAGAATTCGGGCCCTACCAATGGCTCTGGAATGGGGTTTTCCTATCATAATCAGTTGCTTTCAGGGTATTCTTTAGACTGTACTCTTTCAGTGGCAAATGAGAAAATACAAAGCTCAAATTATCTTAACCGAAAAAAGAAAGAAAAATGCAGTGGCACCTTTCCAGAGTAATTGGGAAGATCAGAGGAAGTCTAGCTTCAGGAAGAGCGGGATCCAGAACCTTCCCAACTATTATCAAATGAGATCTTTTGGCACCACTCAGCTCTACTTCTGTCTGTATTAGCACCAGCAGCCATCTGGTGTCCACTATGAGCAAAGAATTGATATGGGCATTTGGAAGAGGAGTTATATATGCAGAAAGCAACCTGAGAGAAGTAGGAAAGAAATAAAGTGCTTTGACTTTTTAATGCTATTCCTTCATCATAAATGCTTTTACCTCCTAAATCCTGACCATACAAAGCCTATAAATTTCCATTACTCACAACCCTTAAAACTTTCCTTGATTCTCCAGCATTTTCAGAATGCCACCAATGGTCTACCTGGGGGAGACAGTACAATTTTAATAGTCAGATGTCTCTGCTCTGGTGGGCACTGCCAGGGCACTGCCTTACTAGCTACCTATCTTCCAGCAAGTTACTTCACCTCTCTGTGCCTTCCTTTTCTCCTGATAAAATGAGGATAACAAGTATCTACCTCATGGGTTGTTGTAAGCATAGCAAAACTATCAACGTAAAAAGTGCTAAGATGGTGAGTAGCAGAGAGAAAATTCTCAACAAATGTTTCCTTTAATTAATTTATTTTGCTTCGGTGCTTCTTCTCTTTTTCTAATTTGTATTATTGTTTCTAGTGAAAGAACCCCACTATCGCTTGGTGGGGAAGAAATCCTCAGGACCCTGACAGAAGTACAGCTATTCGAGAGACAGGTGGCAAAAGAAAGCAGGCCATGATTACAGCAACCCCCTTCCCACACTCCTGTAAATCCTCACAACTCTGATAAGAGAACAGCCATCCTGGGAGGACAGCTAGTGGTAGAAATCAGGTCAGACATCAAATGGCATGGTCAGAGCAACCTCTCCCCACCCTCCTGAAACGCTTCAAGGCCGGTGTTCCTGGGAAGCATCAGAATCTCCTACCCCAGTCCTGGCTGGCTCTAGAGATAAGGCCTTCGTGCAAGATTAACACCTTTCGTGGAAGGCAGTATTTCTAAAATGGTCTCAGCATCATCCATTCTATAAAGCCCTCCCTCACCTCTCATGACCTCCTCCCACATTCCAACTACATTAATAAAAGTCACTTGCAACTGTGTGAGGGGGGCTGACTTCTGGTCAGACTCCATTCTGTTCCTTTAAGATAAAGCCTATCCTTAATCTCTGAACTGTCCTCCTCTCCATTTTGTGGACCCTGGCTGGACTCTGTCCCTACACTTCTCAGTCTTTTTACAGGTGAGGCCCCCTAGGCTATCAAAGTGTCCTGGCCCACAACTTGTGGAAGATGCTGTAGATACTATGAGGTCCAATGACATCTCATGGTCGCCAGCGGTATCATGACTCCAACTTGGTTCAGAGGAGTACTTACTGATGGGTACTCCCCATGTGTACCCTATCTTCTCCAGTCTGCAATTTCATCCCATTTTCCCCCACAAGGCCCACCAGCACACTGTGAACACTAGTGGAGCCACTGTCAACATTTAAGATACTAAGATCTTGAGGATCCAACAACTCCCATCTTCCTGGTGCTGGTGGACTATACCAATGCTTCCAACCTCCATGTCCATATGTTGAAACATGGATTTCTATATTGTACCTCACATTTGATCAAAAAGGAGACAAATTCTAATGATTCCTCAAGAATTTATCCTCAGAACCTGGTTTGAGAAATACTTTATTAAAAGTAACATCTAATTCTGTGGAAATCTTCTACTTGCCGATTATTGGTGTTAAAGAGAAGTTGTCCTTCATAGCTGTCAGAGGGACTCTACCTAACAAATCTAAATATTGTGATTTTGATGCAGGATTCCCCATTTAAGGCTGGACAGGGAACCCCAGTTTTCCTAGGCTTGGGTAATTTCATGAAGGGAATGCCTTGACCTTTTGCCCTGAACTGGAGGGATTGCATGAGCTTGTTTGTCAATAACACTCATTAACATTGAAAACGTGTCTCTCCTTGCCAAGTCCTGGCCAAGTGTAATTCTCAGGACTTAATGCCCCTAGATAAAGAGCCCATGTAGAGACTCTCCACTTGGTCTTTCCCCTTGCCAGAAGCTCTGGTGTTTTTTACTTCTGTATTTCTAATACAATCCTATCTTACCACTGATCTGTGGTCCATGGGTTCATTCCTTGAATCCCCAAGACCAAGGACCTACTAAAGAGAGAAATTCTGGTAATAATTTGATCATGCCTACCCTTACATTAACCTGAAATAATAATAATAATAATAATCAGAAGAAGAAGAAGAAGAAAAAGTAGTAGTTGTCTTTTTATAACTGGTAAGGGGAAAAAATTATGATTCTCCTTGAAATGAAAACATGAGATAGTTCTCTCTCCAGAGGGTTATACACACACACACACACACACTCACTAAGAGAAAATGCTGACTGCAATACTGTTAATTTCAAAGTATTGCTGAGGGGAAACAAAGGAAACTGAGGGAGACAATTATGGGATGGAAGTTAAGGGTTCAGAATGGACTCAGCCTGAAAGTTCTTTTTTAGAACTCAGAAAAAAAAAGTGGGTAGAATTGAGAGCTTTCTTCCATCAGTACTGTTCACCCCAACTTTGTGTGTGTACTTCATTCATATACAGTGAATTTTAAGCACCTATGACCCATACATTTATTATTTATGTATTTTTCCCATCTCCTCAATGAGACAAAATTCTCAAGAGCAATCCTCAATTCTTTATTTGGCTCAAAAACAAAGAAGACTCTTTTATTCCATTTAGATGATAAATTGGGATGGTAGATTTTAAAGCTGTGTCAACATCACCTATGGTCCAAGATTCTATTCAAAGTATATACTTTCAGATAGAACCCAGGGAGAAAAGATAGAAAGATGGAGAAATGAGACCTGTTTAAAGGATTTGGCAGAGGAAATGAAATCAGTGCTAGAGGCTGCTTTGAAGGCCGCATCTAGGAACAAGGAAGAATATATTCACTCATAGAAGTAGCAGTATAACACTGCATTTCAGAGACAGGCTGGAGTATTTTTTTCCTCTTAATTAGTTGAAAGACTGAACCTTCCTTAAAGTGCTGGCAACACACAGGATTGTCAATCTGAAATCTGTCATTTCCTTACCTTTCTTCCTGGTCAGTGGGATGAGTGTTTGTCAGTCATGTGGGGTGCCAGGAAGCTGGGGCCTACAATATAGGCTGCCACCTGCACCTGACCTCAGGTGCCTCCAAGACCCTCCTCAGTGTCCCACTAATCCTCTAGTAGCCAAATCCTAGGAACACTTTTGATCTCCTAAGCCAGGGATTTGCAAACTTCAGTAAAGAGCCAGAGTCTGGGCTCGAGGGCCATGTGGTCTCTGTCCCAACCACTCAGCTCTGCCACTGTGACTTGAAAGTGGCCACAGATAACACATAAATGAATGAGTATGGCTGAGCTCCCATAAAACTTTATATATAAATGCTGAAATTCAAATTTTATATAACTTTCAGGTTATAAAATCTTCTTTTCTTCAGCCATTTGAAAAGGTGCAGACCATTCTTAGCTGTGGGTCACACAAAAACAGATGGCAGGCTATACTTGGCCTGCAGGCCACAGTTTACTGACCCTTGTTTTAAAACTCCCTGGGTTATTCTAACGTGCAGCTGATGTTGAGAATGCCCAGCATAGACTTTGAATTTCCTGAACCATTGACCTCATTTATCTTTGCATCTCCACGTGGCGCTTGATAAGGGTTGAATGAATTAATCTTTATGGACCCCCTGCCTCCTTTTACCAAATGGCTATTACTGGAGTGGTTAAAAAGCCAAGATTACTAACCAGGGAGCAGGGCAGGCTATGATTGGTAAGGCTGAATCCTGAGTCCTGGCAGGTGCTTCTGGGATTCATGGGAGGCAAAGGGGCATATATGAGGTGGGTGCCGTGGCAGCCATGGGGATGTGCCCCTTGAACCTCCCTTTAAAAGGACCTGCTGTGATGATGTGGGGGACTAGTGGGCAGTCACTAGTTGTGGCACTTGTAGCTCAGAGGCCATGTTTTCCTGGGCTGTTCCCAGCCCATCCTGGGCAGGAGAGGGGCCTAGAGCTGAGTCTTTCTTGCCCAGTGAGGCCCCTTCTGCTGGGTCGTCTCTGCCCGAGGGCTCTGCGCCAGCCTGCTGGGCCCTTCTCAGAGCTGCACTGCAGGTTAGCCTCCTTTCCCCCGGGCTTCCTTCTCTCTCTTCACAGCTATCAGACCTGCATGGGGTCTGACGCTGCTCCCCAGCTATGCCCATGCCCTCTCCCCTTTATCTCTCATAGGCGTATCCCCCTGTTAATCTCTTCTTGGAAGATCTGGACAGACACCAGGAACTCAGGGAGAGAGAGGACTTTGTGAAGAGTAAGCATATCTCATTTTATCTCCTGTTAGGGATTTTTGTTTTAATTCTCTTTCCATCCTTATTTCTCTGAAGATAGAATTAACAGGGTTAGTAAATGGCTATGCTGATTTTAATGTGATTGATGAAAGAATCACAGTCACCTGCGAAATTTCTTCCTGGGCTCTCAGATAGTCCCAGTGGGGAACTAATAATTCTTAGGAACTATTATATTGCACTCATAGTTTCAGGTAAAAATTAATCCTCTTTCCACCCATTTGTGCTAAAGGTATGGAGTTGCCATGTCCCTGAGGCACCTGGGAGCCCTTCATGTGGGACACCTGGGAGCTGTGCTGGGTTTGGCAATTTCAAGACTGACTCTAGACTGGGTTGGTGACCAACAGGTAAGGAATGGGACAAGCTGGGCAGTGTACAATGTCCCCAGCTCTTCTCTGTCTTCATTGTCGTTGTGTGGTATATGTTTGAGTACAGGTATTGGAATTTATCCCTGGGGAAGAATGATGCTCAGAAAACAGATAAAAACATGTGGGCTCTCTGCCAGGGGTCTGAGATCTGCAGATAGCCACCATCCCCAAAGAGAACGGAGGGCGGACTCCAGGCCTGAGTACTGACAGAGACCGCAGCTCAGTTCTCACTCTCCCTGGGTGTACCCACCTGCTACAGAGTAACGGGCAGTTTCCGGCTTCCACTTTCCTGTGGGGCAAGGGTGTCCAGTGCAGTTCTTATCACTTCAGGCTTTGGGCTGCGTGGAGCTTGGAGATGTCATCAAGGGGCACTGTGGGTTGGTCTGGGGTGACAGAATCTAGCAGGGTCTGGTGTGCAGCTGCTGGGATTGACAGAGGTGTGGGAGTGGGCAGTTGGGGCTAAGTGCTGGCTTACCTGAGGCACACCCCTAGAAACCCCAGGAGGTAAGTCTCAATCCACGTCCTGGGAAGGGTGTTGTTAAGACTAGACCTGAATTGTGTGCTCACAACTGTGCAAAAGGAGCCCCCTGTGGAAGGGCCTCTGGAGCAAGGCAGTGGGTGTGATGTGTCCAGTAGAAAGGGAGGGGAACAGTAGCTGCCACCCTCCTCCACACGTGACAGAAGGCAGGTCAGAGGCCAGGCCTTCGGGTGAGAATCATGAGCGTACCAGTGTGGAAAGTGGTTGTGCAGAGTTCAGGTAGGCAAATGGGAAGATCTGGGGGGTGGAGTAGAAGGAGGACGGCTAACACGAGAGTAACACAAGAGGGCCGCCCTGGATGCTGCACCTGCTGGGATGTGTTCTGTTCACCTATGAATGATGAAAGATCTTTCTCAACAAGGTTCAACAATAAAAAGCTGAAGGTAGAGGGGTTTCACACCATGTATGTCTGTAGCTCAGTGGGCGTCAAGGGCCAGGGTCTCCCTGCCTTCCCACTTTCATCATCTCGGCATTTGTCTTTAGCGCCAGGCAAGGCCCCCTTACAGTCACACCATGGTATGTGTCTAAGTTGTCACTACCTTGTGTAACAAAATCGAGGTGCTTTACACCTGTTTCCAACTGTGGCGTAATATACATAACATAAAATTTACCATCTTAACCATTTTTTTTTTTGAGACAAAGTTTCACTCCGTTGCCCAGGTTAGAGTGCCATGGCTTCAGCCTACCTCACAGCAACCTCAATTCCTGGGTTCAAGCAACCTTCCTGCCACAGCCTCATAAGTAGATGGGACTACAGGCACCTGCCATAATGCCCAGCTAATTTTTCTATTTTTAGTAGAGATAGGGTCTTGCTTTTGCTCAGGCTGGTCTCAAATTCCTGACCCCAAGTTATCCTCCTGCCTCAGCCTCTCAGTGCTAGGATTATAAATGTGAGCCACCACACCCAGCCATCTTAACCATTTTTAAGTGTATGCTGCAGTGGCATTAAGTACATTCACCTTGTGCAACCATCACGACCATCCACCTCTAGAACTCTTTCCATCTTGACAAGATGAACCTCTGTATCCATCAAAAAATAACTTGGTGCTTTAGTCCATTCCTGCTACTATAACAAAATATGTTAGGCAGACTAATAAATAAATCATAGAAAGTTATTTATCATAGTTCTGGAGGCTGGGATCAAGTTCAAGGCCAAGGTGCTGGCAGATTTAGTTTCTGGTGAAACCTCATTTTCTACTTCCAAGATAGCACATCTTACTGCATCCTCGGTTCCCTAAATACCATGATCTATCCCTACTTTAGAAAGAAGAAGTGATTTACATTTTCTTCAGCAATTATTGCTTATGAAATGTGTGAGTTGAGAGATCAAAATACATGCCCCTTTATCAACTAAGATGGACCATAAGGTTAAGGAAACAAAAGTTACCTGTGGGCAAAGGGTTCAGGGCTTAGATGGTATGGCAATTTCCTCAATTCCTACAAGAGAAAGTATACTTTGGCTATTGGGCTGGACACTTTCTAACTCTGATTTACAATCCAGATCACTACAGCTCTGGTTGGATAGAGGGCTGTCCTCATAAACTAATTCCTTCCTCCCTCCCCTGTCCTCCTTTCCCCTCCCTTCCCCTCCCTTTTCTTTTTTCTTTTCTTCTTTTTCTTTCCTTTCCTTTCCTTTTCCCTTTCCCTTTCCCTTTCCTGTCTCACTCTGTTACCCGGGAAAGAGTACAGTGGCTTCATCATAGCTCACTGCAACCTCAAACTCTTGGGCTTAAGTGATTCTCCCCAGTTCAACCTCTCAAGGCATAATATTTTTTAAAATATATCTTGTAGCCAGGTACAGTGGCTCATGCCTGTAATCCTGGTACTCTGGGAAGCCAAGGCAAGTGGATTGCTGAAGCTCAGGGGTTCTAGACCAGACTGAGCAAGAGAGGAACCCCGTCTCTAAAAATAGCCAGGTGTTGTGGTGGGTGCCTGTAGTCCCAGCTACTCAAGAAGCTGAAGCAAGAGAATCTCTTGAGCCCAAGAGTTGGAGGTTGCTGTGAGCTATAATGCCACATGACTGTACTGAGGGCAACAAAATGAGACTCTGTCTCAACAAAAGAAAAATAATTTACATTTTTGTGAAATATACATATATAAAACTTTTTTTAGAGCAAAGAGATTTTCTTTTTTTTTAAATTTTTTTTATTAAATTATAATTTTGTACATTGATGCATTTATGGGGTTTAGGGTACTGCTTTGATATACAATGTTAAACATTTACATTGAACTAAGTAACACATCCATCACAATTATACTCATTTCTTAATAGTTTTGAAATGTACCATTGCACCATGTTTATCAGGTGAGGGTATTACCAAATACCCTCCCTCCTTCCAATTACCCCCTCCTCTCCCCTCTCTCTCTCCTTCCCTTCTACTTTCTGGACAATAGTTATGTTTTGCCATTTGTGTGAGTATGTAGGTAGTTATATATTGATTTCATAGTAATATTGAGTACATTGGATACTTTTTCTTCCATTCTTGAGATATTTTACTAAGAAGAATATGTTCCAGCTCCATCCAGGTAAACATAAAAGATGTGAAGTCTCTATCCTTTTTTATGGACTGCATAGTATTCCATAGTGTACATTTACTGCAATTTGTTAATCCATTTGTGGGTCGATGGGCACTTGGGCTGTCTTGGCTATTATAAATTGGGCTGCAATAAACATTCTGGTGCAAATGTCTTTGTTGTAAAATAATTTTTGATCATCTGGGTATATACCTAGTAGAGGAATTGCAGGATCAAACAGTAGATCTACTTTTAGTTCCTTGAGTGTTCTCCAAACTTCTTTCCAAAAAGGTCGTATTAGCTTGCATTCCCACCAG
>CAUYRH010125144.1:0-17375 GCA_963574655.1 Perodicticus potto | reverse complement strand
TTGAAGGAGTCTGACTGAAGACAGAGAGGCTCAAGGTAGATTTATGGAAACATAACATTTCAATCTCTGATTAGAGATGAAGCTAAAAGTGAAATCTTATGTTCCCAAGGGTTTTTTTCTTTTTTTGTAGAGACAGTCTCACTTTATCGCCCTCAGTAGAGTGCCGTGGCATCACACAGCTCACAGCAACCTCCAACTCCTGGGCTTAGGCGATTCTCTTGCCTCAGCCTCCTGAGTAGCTGGGACTACAGGTGCCCGCCACAATGCCCGGCTATTTTTCTGTTTTGCAGGTCGGCCGAGGCCGACCCTTCAGTATATGGGGCTGGCGCCCTATTCGATGAGCCACAGGCGCAGCCCAAATGATGTGCTTTTTGTTTTTTTATATTTTTATATGAAATATATATACATTTTTTAGAGACAGAGTCTTACTCTGTTGCCCTTGGTAGAGTGCCGTGGCATCACAACTCACGCAACCTCCAGCTCTTGGCTTAGGCTATTCTTTGGCCTCAGCCTCCTGATAGCTGGGACTACAGGCGCCTGCCACGCCTGGCTACATATAAAATACATATATTAAAGACAGGGTCTTGCCCTGTCATCTGGGCTAGAGGACAGGGAAGTAACCATAGCTCAATGTAACCTTGAATTCCTGGGTTCAAGCAATTCTCCACCTCAACCTCTTGAGTAGCTAGGACTATAGACAGGTACCACCATGCCCAACTAATATATACTTTCTATTTTTTCATAGAGATGAGGGTCTCACTGTGTTGCCCAGGCTAATTTGAACTCCTGGCCTCAAGCAATTCTCTTGGCTCACCCTCCCAAAGTATTGGGATTACTGGAATGAGCCACTGCACCTGGCTCTGATAAAACATTTTTATGTTCTGTTGTCATTAAGTACCTATGTCTAAAAATGGAAAACAATAACTGCTTTTAACTTAATAGAACGCAAGCCTGCATTAAGACTTTTGGAATATCCTGTATGATTCCCAAGTATGAGACCCAGTCCTAGCTCATTTCACCTGATAATTGACATTTAAACTCTGAGATGATTCAACTATTGTCTTCATAAGCAAGTTCTCTTCTTATGTTCAGAGCAAACCTGATAGCTTTCTCACTCACACATTACTGGGGATGTGATTAGTTTTGTGAAAACTACAAATGCACAGTTATTAAATTCTCAGCTTCCATGTCAGATATCACTGGAACTGAAAATGACTTGGGCAGTACTGATAGTGAACATCAAAATGATCGTATTTTAATAAATTTCCACAAATGCATCCAATTAAAAAAACCTGTCTTGACTCCAGGTGTTTTATCTTCTCCTTGATCGATGCTATTTAGGTTTTTATCTGAGATTTCTTTTGGTTTTGCAAGAGTCTCATATATTTTCTGGGCTCTAATAATTTCTTTCTGTTCATCAAAATGGACTTTTTGCCTGGTCAGGATGGGAACAATTAAATTAAAATCATTAATTCGTTTATTTAGTGTTTTGATGTTTTCTTGAAACTGCTCACAAATTCGGTCCCACTGTTTCTGTTCCACTGGTGTCATTGGATTCCCAAGTTTTTTCCTAGACACTAAAATTGCCTCTCGGAGTTGTTCAATAGTATCCTTAATTTCCTTTTGCATTAGAATCCATTCTGGCTGGTATCCATTATCTATCAATATTCTATTCAGGTTGTGAGTCATGGGATCAATATAGGAACAGCCAGAAAACTTTTTTAGAGGTTTTCCTTTCCCACTGAGATTGTCAAAGTCTCCTTTTGCCATTGATTCTTGAATTAGGTCCTCCACTAAACGCTCTATAGCTTGAGTTATCTTTTGTTCTTTGCTCTGTCTTACATCTTTAACAGTTACACTATCAGTGAAATACTGGCTGTGTAGTTTCTGTTTTTGATACTCCATCACTTGTTCAGTTGCACGGTCTGCCCTAAATTGCCTATACTGCTTCTCTCGTTGACTTGGAGTACCAAAACCAATACCTTCAAAACTTAAATAATGCCGATGTTGGGGTGTTTTGTATTTGAATTTTTCTTCTTCTTCTGCTTCAATTTTATTCTGTCTGGCATTTGTTTGTTCTATCACATGGGAAAGCACCTTTCTATAAGCTTCTTCGATACTTATAAATGTTGCAGAATTGGCGGTGTCAGAGCCACTGTCTGGATGGTATTGCTTGGCAAGCTTACGGAAAGATTCCCTGACATCATCTGCAGAGCATCCTTCATCCAGATTCAGAAGCCTATAATATTCTCTCATCTTCTTTTTGGACGTATGAGTTGACATCATTCTATTTCCAATGACACCAACATATGGAAGCATTTTCATTTGATTAGGAATCACTGAAGCATTTATTAGATGAGATCTTAAGATTTGTGCCATTATCACATATATTGTGTTCGTTACTGTAACCAGAGTTCTTCCTTGTAATGATCTATAAAATAACAACAAGGTTCAACAAAGTTGTATTATCAGTTAATTTCTTTTTCTTTTCTTTTTTTTTTTTTTTTGAGACAGAGTCTCACTATGTTGCCCTTAGTAGAGTGCCATGGCGTCACAGCTCACAACAAACTCAAACTCTTGGGCTTAAGTGATTCTGTTGCCTCAGACTCCCAAGTAGCTGGGACTACAGGCACCCGCCACAACGTCCAGCTGTTTTTTGTTGCAGTTGTTGTTGTTTAGCAGGCCTGGGCCAGGTTCAAACCCACCAGCCCAGGTGTATGTGGCCAGTGCCCTAACCACTGACCGATGGGCACCGAGCCATCAGTTAATTTCTTATTTTTGGCAAAGAGGAAAATGACAGGGTGTGATCCTCCAATTACAATAATCCTAATACTGCAGTAAAAATTCTTGTAACTGTATTTCCCTGATGTTAGCAGCAAAATGGAAGTTGAATTTTAGCATTAACATACTGTGATACGGTCTGGATCTACTCCTAACCACAAAATTTTCCAGGTGGAAAGTTTTTAAAGATCATCTAATCTAATCTTCCTATTTTACAAGAAAATATAGGTGTAAAAGGACTGGGACACAATAATAAGGACTCTTGTTTAATTGTCCGTATCCCCAGATTATAAATTTCATCAACACCTCATTTCTTCAATTACTGTGTCGCAGTTTACCAAACATCTCAATTTCTCAAGGAGTCTTCTCCTTAGAAGATTTAACAGTGGCAAATCAAAGGAGATGGTGAAAACAAACCATTCCTAACCCTACTCCCCCACCACTGGTATGCTAAACAGAGAATATTACAAAGTCTACAACTAGGCTGACACTAGGTTGGTTAAAATCAAGTGTCCAAAAGACTTTATGTATATATGGTTCACACCTGTAATACCAGCACATTGGGAGGATCCCTCAAGATCAGGAGTTCAAGACCATACTGAGCAAAATAATGAGACCTTGCCTATACAAGAAAGAAAAATTAGCCAGATGTTCATGCAGAGTACTGGCATGCACCTGTACTCCCAGGTACTGTGGTTGAGGCAGGAGTATTGCTTTAGCCCAGGAGCGATTTGGGAAGAGCGATTTGCTAGGTGCCTGGAAAACCAGGATGAATGGTGAGCCCTCCCAAAAAGGTCTAGTCTAGGAAAAGAGAAAAACGTGTACACAGACAATGGCAATGAAATACCAAGAGTGGCTTAGTTGGATATATATATATGTAATTGGATATATATACATACACACACACACCCCTCCCAAAACGGAGCTCCTGGGACCCCTCCATCCCAACTTCCATTTTCCAGACAGTTGGGGTGAACGGTTTTTAGAGTTGGGATGGTGGTGGTTATGCTAACGGTCACCCCTTGGGAGCGAGGTCAGTGCCCTCCTGGCTCACGCCCCACTCCGCCCACTACTCACCTTCACAAATCCGGGAAGGGGACAGAAGGATGCCGCCCACTAAGCATGCCTCTCAGCGCATGCGCGCGCAGGCCGCCCTTCACTTGCGGGCGTCTTCGCCGCGGCTGGCGGCCAGTATCTCCGCAAGGGCTAGGCCATGTGTCGCTTTACAATGAAGGGACCCCAGAGAGCGCGGAGAGCAGAATCCTACCTGATTGGGACAGGTGACCTGCATTACCAGGGAAACCGAAAATCTCTCTTAAAACGAACTTTACCCAAGAAGACCCAAGCAGGACAGCTCAGGCAGTTCCGTCCCGCCCCGCGGCACTAGCCCCGCCTCCGTCCCCTCCTACCAGCGGAAGTAGTTCGGCCGATTGGGATTGTGGGAAGCAGAGGCCAAGGCAGGTGCCCTGCGCGCCTGCGCCTGAGAGGAGGGCCGCGGGGGCGTCGGGAATGGTTAAAGGCCGGGTGTGGGGTTTTGTCGCAGAGCGTAGGGGGAGCCCGAATATTTGAGACCTTTAAAGGGTAGCGGTCGTCCGTAACTTGTTTTGGGCGGGGTAAAACGAGGCTGTTTCCCCAAAAGGTACTTTAACATCAAACACCAAATGGGTTTGCAGAAGGGAACACCGCCGCAGATACCTGACCATCTTGCCCGAGGTCAGGAAGTTACTTGGTATCTAAGCGGGTTATTGAAACTTGGTGTTTTATTAATTCGGCAAGTAATGTTGAGGCCAGAGGATAAAATCAGAATGGAGGTCTTCTGGCTTCGAATTCAGCCACTGACGTGGAGATTCAACATTGCTCCTATGGTACGGGGCGGGGCGGGGAGAGGATAAAAACAAAGAAAGACAGAGGCTTGGGAATTTTCAGACCTGGGTTGAAAGTCCTGTTTCTTTCAGTTGCTATGTACCTTAGGCGAAGTGATTATCTGTGTCTGTGAAAGGAGACTACCAGTAATTAGTAAACGTAAATTTAGTACATAATGTTTGCCAGGCACTGTGCTAAGTGCTTTATGTATATTTTAATCTTTACAGCAGTGCCATGAGATAAAGGCTGTTATTTTCCACATTTTGCGTCTGATGAGATAGTAATTGCATCAAAATTACTATTTTCTGTGTGTGAGAGAAATTGCAGTGTATAAATGCTACTTGGCACATGGTCTGGCTTATGCAATATTTTTTGTTTCTCGTAAAAGGACCCAGAAATAGGTACTAGTCCTTAAAGCTTCTCAGTTATAAACGTAATCGTTTATTGCTTTCCATGTGGTGCACAGAAAAGGGTACAGTATAAATTCTAATTCAGAAGAGTTACAGGCATGTGCCACCATGCCCGGCCTGATTTTTCTATTTTTAGTAGAGATGGTCTTGTTCTTGCTCAAGCTAGTCTCAAACTACTTCTGAGTTCAAGGGAGTCATCTTCCCTGGCCTCCCAGAGTGCTAGGATAACAGGTGTGAGCCACTGTACCCTGCCACATCTCTGTTTAATGTCTGTATCTTTTTTTTTTTTTTCCTAGAGAAAAGTTTCACCTTGTGGCCCTAGGTAGTCACAGCAACCTCCAGCTCTTGGGCTTCGGCGATTCTTTTGCCTGAGTCTCCTGAGTACTGGGCCAACAGGTGCCTGCCGCGACGCCCGGCTTTTTGTTGAAGTTTGGCCAGAGCTGGGTTTGAACCTGCCATCCTCAGTATATGGGGCCGGCGCCCTACTCACTGAGTCACAGGCGCTGCTATGTCTTATTTATACTTTATTCTTGAATAGTAAGTGACTTGGTTAGATTGGTAAATAGTAAATAAAGGATTATTAGAATTCTCAAGTCTATTTCTTTTTCAGAGTTCAATTTTATAGTATGATATTGCGTACATGTAGAAGGTGAATTGGAGTGGGCCAAATTATCCCTAAGAAACACTTTCGACTACAAAGTGTAAACTAGCTAACAGGGACTTGGATTATTTTTCTCATGTACAAGAAATGTATAGGTGGGCAGTTGCTGGTATTGGTTCAGCTGCCTAGGGCTGACACATTTGCTTTTCCAGTTTTTGACTTTCTCCACATACGTATATGCTTTAAAAAAAAAAACAAAAAAAAACTTAAAAGTCAAGACCAGGCAGTGGTTCATGCCTGTAATTCTAGCATTCTGGGAGGCCAAGGTGGGTAGATTGCTTGAGCTCAGGAGTTCAAGAACAGCTTGAGCAAGAGTGAGACCCACTCTCTACTAAAAATGGAAAAACTGAGGCAAGAGGATTGCTAAGAGCCTAAGAGTTGGAAGTTGTGAGCTATGACACCATGGCACTACCCAGTGCAACAGCTTGAGACTCTGTCTCAAAAAAAAGGAGAAAAATTTAAAAGTTAATTGCAGGCCCTGCCTGTGGTTCAGTGAGTAGGGTGTCGGTCCCATATATTGAGGGTGGTGGGTTCAAACCCCGCCCTGGCCAAACTGCAACAAAAAAATAGCCAGGCATCATGGCTGTAGTCCCAGCTACTTTGGAAATTGAGGCAAGAGACTCGCCAAAGCCCAAGAGCTGGAGGTTGTTGTGAGCTATGACAATACAGCACTACCCAGGACAAAAGCTTGAGACTCTGTCTCAAAAAAAAAGAGAAAAATTTAAAAGTTAATGGCGGACGGTGCCAGTGGCTCAGTGAGTAGGGTGCTGGCTCCATATACCGAGGGTGGCAGGTTCAAACCCGGCCCTGACCAAACTGCAACAAAAAAATAGGCAGGCGTTGTGGTGGTCTCCTGTAGTCCCAGCTACTTGCGAGGCTGAGGCAAGAGAATTGCCTAAGCCTAAGAGCTGGAAGTTGCTGTGAGCTGTGTGACGCCACAGCACTCTACTGAGGGTGACAAACTGAGACTGTCTCTAAAAAAAAAGAAAGTTAATTGCATTATGTGTCCCTTTGCCCCCCAAACCTTTAGTACTTATTTCCTCAAAACAAAGACATTTTCAGCCGGGCCCTGATCCTATTTCTTTTGGCTAGGGCTGGGTTTGAACCCGCCACCTCTGGCATATGGGGCCGGTGTCCTACCCCCCTGATCCTATTTTTAATTTGGTATCTTATTGCCAAAGTCTGTTCTCAGTATTATCTCTATTTTAACATTAATGGTGGTCAGCTGTTGTGGGGGGTTATAATTATATGTCTGATCTCCCATCCTGTCATGGCCAAGAATTCAGTTTTAAGGTTTCTCTGTGGTCCCCTTGGCTAAGAGAGGCTCTGTTGAGTCACTGTGAGGCTTAGGATCTTTAATTTATAGCCTGATCCTCCTTTTGGAAGCTAAGGACTGACCCAGGAACGGTATAAAGGTATTCTTTGTGTACAAGAAGTCCTACTTGCCCTTTGAACATCATCCTTTCTTTGCTTTGCAAAAGAAAGGCACACCTCTCATCCAATCTTACTAGAATGCTGTGAGCACCCGGGTACCATAAAAAAGTTGTGGATACTGAGATACTTTGAAATTGAATGGTTTCCAATACTTGGCTTTTAACAAAAGTGAAAGAGGATCTAACAGATTTGTCAGCTGAGTATTTCTAAAATGATTTTTAGTGCTAAATATATTTTTTTCTTTAATTTACTTTTATGATAAATAACTTTTTTTTTTTTTGAGACAGTCTCACTCTTGTCCTAGGTAGAATGCCATGGCCTCAGCCTAACTCACAGCAACTTCAAACTCTCGGGCTCAAGTGATTCTCTTGCCTCAGCCTTCCGAGTAGCTGGGACTATAGTTGTCTCTCACAATGCTCAGCTATTTTTAGAGATGGGGTCTCACTCTAGCTCAGGAATGGTCTGGAACTCATGAGCTCAGGCGATCCACCCACCTCAGCCTCCCAAAGTGCTGGGATTACAGGAGAAATTAATTTTTTTGTTAATTAACAATTAGCTTCAGATAAAAGAAAATTGTCTTATATTGTGGTAAATAAAAGATTTATATGGCTTGTGAAAGAATGGCTATCATAGATGTCTCTTTTAATCTTTTTTTTTTTTTTTTTTTGTAGAGACAAGAGAGTGCCCTGGTGTCACACAGCTCACAGTAACCTCCAACTCCTGGGCTTAGGCAATTCTTTTGCCTCAGCCTCCCGAGTAGCTGGGACTACAGGCGCCCACCACCAGGCCCAGCTATTTTTGTTGTTGTTGCAGTTTGGCTGAGGCCGGGTTTGAACCTGCCACCCTCAGTATATGGGGCCGGCGCCCTGCCCACTGAGCCATATGCGCCACCCAATCTTTTTTTTTTGAGACAGAGCCTCACTTTGTCACCCTCTGTAGAATGCTGTGGTGCCATAGCTCACAGCAACCTCAAAGTCTTAGGCTGAAATGATCCTCTTGCCTCAGCCTCCCAAGTAGCTGGGACTATAGGTGCTCACAACGCCTAACTATTTTTGGAGACAGGTCTTGCTCTTTCTCAGGCTAGTCTCCAACTCCTGAACTCAAGCAATCTACCTGCCTCAGCCTCCCAAAGTGCTAGGATTATAGGATTTAGCCAGTGTCCAGGCTAGAGATTTCTTTTATCTTTTTTTGAGACAGAGTTTTACTATGCCCTCGGGAGAGTCACAGATCACAGCAACCTCAAACTCTTGGGCTTAAGTGATTCTCTTGCCTCAGCTTACCAAGTAGCTGGGACTACAGGTGTCTGCCACAGTGCCAGGCTATTGTCATTGTTTAGCAGGCCCAGGCCAGGTTAGAACCCACCAGCCTTGGTGTATGTGGATGGGACCCTACCCACTGAGCTACGGGCACAGAGCCAAGAGATTCTCTTTTATTTTTTTGCGGTTTTTGGCTGGAGCTAGATTTGAACCCACCACCTCCAGCATATGGGGCTGGCGCCCTACTCCTTTGAGTTACAGGTGCCGCCCCGAGATTTCTCTTTTAAACAGTATTAAAGGAGACAATTATGTATTAGAGAGAATTGCTAAAACAGTGGTTTTCAACCCATGGATCGCGACCCACAGTAACTGTATTAAAGGGCTGTGGCATTAGAAAGGTTGAGAACCACTGTGCTAAAAGAACAACTTGGGATATTAATACAATATAGGTTTTAAAAAGTCAAAAGAAATTTTCAGCATAACATGAACTTAAAAAAAAACTAAAACTAGAATTTCATTATTCCTGAATTACTTGCAGCTGCATCTGTGACCTGAACCATGTTGAGTTGTACACTTGTTTTAAAGTAGTTACAGACTTGGTGCTTGTAGCTCAGTGGTTAGGGCGCCAGACCCATGCACCAGGTCTGGTGGGTTTGGATCCGGCCCAGGTCTGCTAAACAACAAAATCACTTAAAGTCCCAGCTACTTGGGAGGCCAAGGCAAGAGAATCCCTTAAGCCCAAGAGTTTGAGGTTGCTGTCAGCTGTGACACCACAGCACTCTGTTGAGGGCTACATAGTGAGACTCAAAAAAAAAAAAAAAGCAGTTACAATTTACAGTTAACAATTAGCTTTGGAACAAGTCCCTATCCTGGCCACCCCTGGAAAGGACAGTAAAAACAGCTTTATGCTACTTCTGTAGTTCCCCTCCTGTCCCTTAATTTTATTTTTTTTAAGACAGAGTCTCACTATGTTGCCCTCAGTAGAGTGCCATGGTATCACAGCTTACAGCAACCTCAAACTTGTGGGCTTAAGCGATTCTCTTGCCTTGGCCTCCCAAGTAGCTGGGACTACAGGCACCCGTGATAACACCTGGTTTTTTTTTTTGTTGTAGTTGTCATTTGTGTTTGGAAGGCCCGGGCTGGGTTCAGATCTGCCAGTCCTGGTGCATGTGGCTGGCACCTTAGCCACTGAGCTACAGACGCGGAGCCATGTCCCTTAATTTTAATTAAACTCTTTGACACCTTTGCCTTTTTCCTTGTAAAAATCTCCTATATTTCTCAATATACAGAGGTTTATGAATATGACATTCAGGCCTTTTTAGTGGCTAGAAAATAGTTTCCAGCCTCAAACTACTTCTGTGATTTCTCTTGTAACAAGAACCAGGGAAGCCTCCCCAAAGCTTCATTTACCTGGTGACTTCCAAAGATAAAGTGAGCACAATGATTGGTAAGGGGTGTACCCTTATTAGTGTGAGAGAACTGACAATGGTAAAAAGAGAAATTATGAAATGTATAGTAAGGGTTTACCCTTGGCCTGAATCACATCCCCCCTCCTTTGGCTCTGAGCCTGTTCATGCATCAAATGCTATTTTATTAGGTACCTGCTGGGAGCCAGGTACTGTTGGTGAACATCAGTGGGGGTACTTTGGTAACAGATATTGCTACGATTGAATATTTCTATTTTGTGAGGCCCAGCCTATTACAATTTCCTAATGTGAGGCCGTTGCTCATCCTTGCTGTATATTCAGGTTCCTTAGTTCCTGTCCATACTTGACATTTTTATTCCTCCTTACAATGCTAGAGGTAAAGATGGTTTCCTTCTTACAGATTAACAAAGTAAGGTTTGGGGAGGTTGTGACTAGTTACATTTCTTTGCCTTTTAAGTAGAATTCAGGTCTTGAACCTGGCCCTGAGATGAAGTGTCCTTCCATGATACACAGTATTCAAACTGCATCCCTGTGATGGCTCCCTAACTCTTCCTCATGTACTCACCCATCTGGATGTTTGATGCCAAGTGGAAGAGGTTAAAAAGGGTTATGGCTCATGCCTATAATCTTGTAATCCTAGTACTTTGCAAAGCCGAGGCAGGAGGATTGCTTGAGATCAGCAGTTCCAGGTTCAAGACCAGAGCAAGATGAGCAAGAGTGAGACCATGTCTCTAAAAAAGAATTATAGAAAGTCTCTTCTGCTGTTAACCTGGATGCCCCAAGAGTGCCTTCTATAGTGGCTGTTTTTTGTATTTGCCAGTACTCTTGGGATTGTAAGTGGGAGACTTGAAGTAAAATACACTGAAAAAGAAAAATGGGAATTAAGTCATGTAATGTGCAAAAAACTACAGACCCAGAATTTAAAAACAAGATTTGGCTATTTATAAGAAATACATAGCAAGCAGGAAGATGTTTTAATACAACAAAAGGGTTATTTTGAGACAGAGTTTTGTCACCTGGCTACAGTGCAGTGGCATCATCATAGTTCATTGCAACCTCAAACTCGTGGGTTCAAGCAATCCTCCTGCCTTAGCCTCCCAAGAAGCTGGGAATACCAGTGTTGTGCCACCATGCCTAGGGTACTATTTTTTTTTCCTCCATTTTTTTAGTAGAGATAGGGTCTTGTTTTGCTCAGGCTGGTCTTGAACTACTGACCTCAAGTAATCCTCCTGCCTCCCAGAGTTTTAGCATTAAAGTCATGAGCCACCAAGCCTGGCCTTTCTTAATAACCTAAGACTCCCTCCAAGGTTTTCCTTGAGTCAGCATAAATAAGATTCTAGTAGAGAAAAAAAAACCTTGGGAAGCAGCTCAGAGGGAAGAAGAACATGGATCTTTTTTTTTTTGAGACAGAGTCTCATTATATCACTCTCGGTAGAGTGCTGTGGCGTCACAGCTCACAGCAACCTCAAACTCTTGGGCTTAAGTGATTCTCTTGCCTCAGCCTCCCAAGTAGCTGGGACTATAGGTGCCTGCCACAACACCTGGCTATTTTTTTTTTGCTGTTGTCATTTTTTTTTTTTTTCTTTTTGAGACAGAGCTTCAAGCTGTCGCCCTGGGTAGAGTGCTGTCGCATCACAGCTCACAGCAACCTCCAATTCCTGGGCTCAGGCGAGTCTCTTGCCTCTACCTCCCAAGTAGCTGGGACTACAGGCGCCCGCCACAACGCCCGGCCATTTTTTGGTTGCAGCCGTTGTTTGGCGGGCCTGGGCTGGATTTGAACCCGCCAGCTCAGGTGTACGTGGCTGGCGCCTTAGCCCGTTGAGCCACAGGCGCCGAGCCTGCAGTTGTCGTTGTTTAGCAGGCCTGAGCCGGGTTCAAACCTGCCTGCCTCAGTGTATGTGGCCGGCACCCTAACTACTGAGCGACAGGCACCGAGCCAGGAACATGTATCTTATCACAAATGAGGAAACTAAAGGCTATTTAAAAGGAGACATAGATTTGAAGACAGATTTGTGCAAGACATAGATTTGAAGAGGTCAAGTATACATTGAAAGTGTCTCAATAGAGACATAGATTTGAAGAGGTCAAGTATACATTGAAAGTGTCTCTTCCTCTCCAGCCTGAACAAGAGCAAGACCCTGTCTCTACAAAACAGAGAATTAGCTGGGCGTGTGCCTATAATGCCAGATACTTGGAAGGAAGCTGGAAAACTGTGTGAGCCCAGGAGTTTGAGATCGCTGTGAGCTATCCTGACACCACTACACTCCAGCTAAGGCCACAAAGCCAGGACCTATCTCAAAAAAAAAAAAAAAAAAAAAGTCTCACTTTCATTAGTTAACCATATGCAAACCACAGCAATGTAAAAGCACTACCAACTCACAAATGAGGGTTGGGAGAAGACCATACTATGTTTCGCCAGATTGTGGAACAACTAGAACTCTCATATATTACCTATGGAGTGTAAATTGGCCCAGTGACTTAGGGAAAATGTTGAGCAGTACCTAAAAGAACATTCATAGTAGCAGTAATATATAATAGCCCCAGACTGGAAATACCCAAACTAGCATCAATAGTAGAATGGATACATTGTGATATATTCATTCATGGAATGATGATCATTCATCTATAAATACATGTAACAATATGAATTTCACCAAATGTGAACAAAGCCAGATACAATGCTAGCACTTCTGGGAGGCCAAAGTGGGAGGATTATATGAGTTCTAGACTAACCTGAGCAAGTGCAAGATACCATATCTACTAAAAAATTAGCTAGGCATTGTGGTGTGTTCCTGTAGTCCCAGCTACTTAAGGCTGAGGCAGGATTGCTTGGGCTCAGGAGTTTGAGGTTGCTGTGAGCTATGATGACACCATGGCACTCTACTGAGGGATGACAAAGTGAGACTCAAAAAAAAGCAGAAAAAAGTCATGAAAATAGCAAATAATTAAATAATTCTTTCAAAACTGGCTTCAGGATTCATTCCTCTTTGACCCAACAGATCTTGCCATTTTCTCCAAGCTGTACAGTTCCACTGGCCACCAGCTGGAGGGCGACAGGAAATATTTTATGTTCTGCTACTTTTACTCTTTCAGATAGAGTTGCAACAGTGTCACCCCTCTTCACAGGAACAGGTTCTTGCAAAATAATTTGTCCAGCATCAACCTCTTCCTGGAAAAGGAAGCAGAAGTTTTGAACATTACCTTCTAGCCAGTGCAATTTACATCTAAACACCAATAGTGTTTTTATTGAAAAAGACATACTTACAGCTACAAAGTGTACAGTGCAGCCAGTAACTGTGACTCCAGATTCCAGGGCTTGTTCATGGGCATTTGAACCCTTAAAAGAAGGGAGCAAGGATGGGTGAATGTTCAGCATTTTTCCTAAAAATGAAAAAGAACAATGGTCAGAATTTAAAATTCTTACATATTATGTAAAAGGAATATATATTTTCCTGGCTAAGATTAGAAGTCAAATAGGAGTTGGATTTCTGGAATGGGTATTTTCTTTGCACGAGAACTAAAAGGAAATAAGTTCTCATCTAAGGAGGCCCTGGTAGCAGCAACTGCCTACCTTGCACAACTGAAGGTCTACTGCAGGGGTGCTCTGAATAGGCACCTGCAGTGATGGGGGGTTGGGTGGCTGGGTCTAAGCAGGAAGGTAGAGCTCTTGAAGAAATTTGTTGTTGGCACATACTATTAGAAGGAGCCAAGAGTGGGGAGCACACACAAGTATAAGAGTAAGAGGGACGTTGCCTAACAAATGCAATCACTGTAACTTAATTCTTTTTACCCACAATGAACCTCAAACAATAAAAACAAATTTATTGTTAAATATCAAAAAAAGGAAAAAGCAAGAGATTCTTGCACTGCATCCATTCTTTCTCCTCAGCCTCATAAAGTGCTGAGCAACTGTACTCAGCATGAGCAATAGTGTCTGGCCACTATGTCCTTGACTTCTAACCACAAAGTGGCACGTCTCCCAGCCAGATCCTGGATTAGTTTTGTGTACTTTATGTCAACGAAGGCACTGGCTGTTTTATATTACACCATACGTGCTCTAACTATATTCTTGTAAGAAAACATAAACCCCTGGGAGGGAATATACATTTATTACCCAAATGTGTATGCAAACAAGGAAAACAGGATGCGATTATGTAGCTTTGGGGAAAAAGGCAGTAATACAAGATACTGTGTTTTCTGGCAACAATGACGTTCTTGGGTAGCACCTGTGGTTCAAGGAGTAAGGGTGCCGGCTCCATATACCGGGGGTGGCAGGTTCAAGCCCGGCCCGGCCAAAAAACTGCAGAAAAACCCCCAAAAAGCAAAAAAAAAAAAAAAAAAAAAAAAGATGTTCTTTCCATCTTTTGAAATGGTTTATGCTTTTTGAGGAAAGGATGGACTCTTCATTTTGTAACACAGACAATCACTTTCTCTTACTTCTAAATGAGTAAAAAAGGTCTTTTGAGTATTTATGTAGAAGATGAAGTACTACCTTTGTGATGTCAAACAATTTTTGCTTACCATTCCATTTTCTGACAAAGGGACCAGATAGAATTCTCATGAATCCTGCAAGACATACTATGTCTGTGGAGAACTCGTCAAGGACTTGGTCAACTGTATTGTCAAATTCTATACGGTTCTTATATAATTTATGATTAACTACCTGTAACAGAAAAAGATAAGCACAACAATTTTAAAAAAATTGCCAAAACTAATTTAAAACTCAAATCTTTTTTTTTTTTTTTTTTGCAGTTTTTGGCTGGGGCTGGGTTTGAACTTGCCACCCCCGGCATATGGGGCTGGCGCCCTATTCCTCTGAGCCACAGGCGCCACCCTAAAACTCAAATTTTTACATGGACCATACTTTACTTCCTTGTAAAAACACACCCAATATAGAGAGATTATTAAATAAGGGATGGAGGCTGGGAGTGGTGGCTCACACTTGTAATCCTAGAACTCTGGGAGGCTGAGGCAGGTGGACTGCCTGAGCTCATGAGTTTAAGACCAGCCTGAGCAAGAGCAATACCCGTTCTCTAAAAATAGCTGGGTATTGTGGCTGGTGCCTGTAGTCTCAGCTACTTGGGAGGCTAAGGCAAGAGGGAATGCTTGAGTCCAAGAATTTGAGGTTGCTGTGAGCTGTGGCACCACAGCATTCTATAGAGGGCGACAAAGTGAGAACTCTTGTTTCAAAAAACACAAAAAAAGGGACAGGATCAAGTAGAGAGGCAAGCCCAATACCACCCCAAATCCAGAAATCCAAAGAACAAGTGCCTTATAGACCCAGGTCCTGTGAGGGCAGATTATGAGTTTATTAAATACAGCCTGTAAGAGAAGATACTTTTCTAGGTAACTTACTCTGGTTGGAATACCAGCTCTTTCTGCTTTATCTAACCCTGCCACTGCTGCTTTGTTGGAGATAACAACAACAATGTGTGCAGAACTATTTGGTTCCCGAGTACTGTCTATGAGTGCTTGGAGGTTTGATCCTAAAAAATGAGAAAACACAGGTGAGCTTAAACTTTTACAGAAGACATACGTGCCATTTTGAATAAGGAACAGTCAAGCTTTCTGAATAAAATGTCTTGAAAAAGACTGGTGGTATATATGAGGCTTTTAAATTCTCGTAATACCATTGGGTTAAGGAATCAAGAACTCATGAAAAACAGATATTCTTGTTTTTTTGGCATATAATTGCTCTTGTAAAATACTATCTTATGATCTACCATTGCAGTCCAAACAGTGGAAGATGATTTTAAAACAGACTGATGAGAAATAAATTGTTTAATTAAGCAAGAAAAATCGACTCTCGATGGCCCTTATACTACTTGCTTGCTTTACCAGCAACTTGGGCCTAAAACATACTGAAACCACCAGCCTGACCAAGAGTAAGATCCCATGTAATGGGCTCCTGTAGGCCCAGCTACTCAGGAGGCCAAGGCAGGAGAATCACTTCAGCCTAGGAGTTTGAGGTTAGTGTGAGCTATGATGACACCACTGTACTTTAGCAGGACAAAAGAGTGAGACTATCTAAAAATAAAAAATAATCAGAACAAATTATATATTTACAAGAATGTTCATAGTAATGTTACTTACAAAAGAGGGGGAAAAAATCATGCTGTATTTACCTGAGAAAATATAAATACTTGTAATATTTTATTTCTTCTATGCACAAAGATCAAACATTTCTCATTCGTATCACTGTTATATTAACAATAAAATTCCTCAACTTCCATAAAATTTCTTTTTTTTTTTTTTTGAGACAGAGTTTCACTCTATTGCCCCAGGCTAGAGTGCTGTGGTATCGTAATAGCTCATACCAACTTCAAACTCCTGGATTCAAGAGATCCTCCTGCCTTACCCGCCTGAGTAGCTCGGATTAGAGGACTACACCACCACGCCTGGCTAATTTTTCTATTTTTAGTAGAGATGGGGTCTCACTCTTACTCAGGCTGGTCTAGAACTCCTGACCTCAAGCAATCAGGAGCTGCCTCAGTCTCCTAGAGTGTTAGAATTATAAGTGTGAGCATTGAGGCGACTGTTTTAAGATTTACTGATAACAAATCTATGATACAAAAGAAATCAAAATTTCTACCCATTCTGTTTTTTCTGGTTTCTCTTAAACCACCTTTCTGACATTCTCTACTTTTTTTCTTTAGGAGCTGTCTCCAATTCCCCAAAAAAGTGGGAAGATTTAGGATGCTGAAAAAATAACACTCCTTAATGATTTTCCCTGCTCAGACTCTGCTGAGAGTATCCTTACAACCTGAAAGCGCAGGGCTATATCTTCACAGTGAAGAGGAAGCCACATCTCACCTGTTCCAGATATTAAGACAGCCACTCTTGCCTTTTTTTGTTCGACAGAAATGTGATTTTTCAGGGAGCCATTCTTCAAAACTGACCCATTTATTTGCATGCTTTCAATCAGATTCTGGACTTTCACACGAGGGGAGCCTTTGTTTCAAACATATCCATAAATAAGTAAAGAATGATTATGAATTAACAGGAATAATGTAAAGAATATTTTATGAAAACTTTAGAATACATTTTAGTCTAAAAATAAGATATGCAGGGATTAAAATGAATTAACAGGTTTATATAACTTCATATTACTTATTCATAAGATGGACATACATAATCACCTATGTCAACTAAGAGATATAAAGCACATCACTACACTGAAGCATACTGTGGATATATTATGCCTGCCAGTGTTGTGCCCCACTCCCCAAATCCTCCTAGCAAGACCGTCCATGATAGTTCTGTGATCTCTGGGTCTCAGGGGTAGGCATGTGACCCAGCAAAATTATTCAAAGATTTGTATGGGATGTTGAAAAAGAGGGTTTTTCTTTCTTGTTGTAATATAAGGTGAAGGATATTATTTTTCTGATATTTGTTTTTTTTTTTTTTTTTTTTTGAGACAGAGCCTCAAGCTGTCACCCTGGATAGAGTGCCGTGGCATCACAACTCACAGCAACCTCCAATTCCTGGGTTCAAGCGAGTCTCCTGCCTCCGCCTCCCAAGTAGCTGGGACTACAGGCGCTCA
>CAUYRH010125136.1:0-10390 GCA_963574655.1 Perodicticus potto | reverse complement strand
CACGGTTGGAACCGGCCCCATTTCAGCCTCTCAGGGATTACGCCACAACCTTCTTGAGCATCCATGGCCCTGTCTGACGGATAGTCCCGGGATTCCTGACCGTAACAAATCTTTCAGGCTCAGTGGACAGATTCTGCCTTATCTATCTATCACTGGGAAGGCACTTGGCATGCTTGATGGGAAAATTAGGACTTAGTTCTATTCTCCAAGTGAAGTGCTTTCACAGTCTTTCAGAGTGTGTGTGGAGGAGGATGTGTGTGTGTGTCTTAGCCATTGCTGTATAACAAACCATCCAGAAACTCAGTGGCTTGAAATTGAAACTATTAGTATTGATTATTGATTACGAGCCTATAAGAAGTCGTGTGGTCTCAGCTGGCCTCACTCATGCACCTGCAGCCAGCCGAACGTTGAGAAGGCAGATCTGTTTACACAGGTCCAGGACCAGGAGGCTGTGAGATGACCTACGATGTTCTCAAGTGGGGATAGTTGGACTCTGCTCCACGTGGCCTCTATTCCTCCATCAGAGAGCCGCACTGTAGGGCTTGATCTCAAGGTGGCAAGGCTCTGAGAGAGTGAGGGCAGAAGGGCTCCAGGCTTCCTGAGGCCCAGGCTCCAAACTGATGCATCACTCTGCCATGTTCTGTGGATAGAAGGAGGTGACAAGACCAGCCCAGAGTCAAGGACAGAGAAAATAAGTTCTTTCTCCTGTGCAGGGGAAACTGCAAAGGCACTGTCTTATTTTAAATGGATATAGGGAGGTGAAGAATTGGGACCATTTTTGGCAACAATTTACCACAACATGGAAAGATTCAGAGCTACAAGACACTTTTCCTTAAAAGCCACATGGACTCACTTTGCAGTGTATCATCATTATAGAAACAAATTGGTAATTACGTTGATGCCTAAGGGAATGAACGAGTGAATGGATGAAGGGGTTCTAGCCCCTGAGACTTGGATCCAACACTGCCATTCCATCCCCACCCTTGCCTGGTTCAGGACTTCAGCTGAGATACAGAGCAGTTTCATTTCCCAGTCACAGATTTCTACAGCAATCAAAGCTCTCCCCGGCCGGCAGGGTGAACTAGGGTCAGAGGAATGTGGTCCAGGCATTGTAACCCAATTCCAGCAAGATGCCTCCAACAGCACAGAGCCAGCAGGATAACAGGATCCTCCCTGGGGCATTGTAGCCCCTGAAGTTGCTGAGCATGGAGAATAAATACATAGCAATGTCCTTTTTAAAAACAAGTGGCACCAATGAGCCTAACAAGAGAAGGTTGCATATAAATATGGATGTACCTGGGAACGTAATCCTGTCTCGAGCCCCAGGAGGGAAGCTGTCTGAGTTGCCAAGCCCACGCCAGCAGGTCAGGGACAGGGAGGGGCTCTGGAGACTTCCATGCTCTCTGCCTCTGCCCTCGACACAGAACCAAAGACTCTGCAAATGGGTGTTTCTAATTCGCACTCCGCCCATCTCACTCTTGAATGGTGGTCACTGTGTTTTGGTTTAGAACTTGAAGTGTCCCTTGCTGGATGGAGGTTTTTAATCCAGAGGACACAGCACGGCTCCATCTAAAAGACAGTCTTTCTTAGGATGTGCTTAGCAGCAGGCTTCAGGCCTCTGCAGCCACCACACCCTCCTGAATGCTGGAGAGCTAGTTCTGCCCTTCCCCCACTCCGCCGTCACCCTCGCCCAGCCCAGCCACTAATGGACCACGACAGCCTGCATCTCCCTCAGCTGAGTATTTCACTGGCAGTAAAGAAGCTTCTCAGCATCTGGCAACTCTGAGCCTAGGCTGCTTATCCTTTCTTTTCTAAAAAGCCAGCAGGGGGAGCAGCAAAGCCCCCAGCCTGGTTTTTATTTTTAACATCCATCTCCTGCATACACTGTACATATTCCCCACCCTCCCCATGTTACTGTGATCAATTTGTTCTTTTTGGAAACAAGACTGTGGTTTAAAAAAAATTCTAAATACTAAATAATTAACTCAAGGACATCTTCCAAGAAAAATGCAAGAATTCAAAAGAGTAATCTTCCACTTGAACAATTTGGGACTCTATTAATTACAACTTCTTATTCACTGTGATTAATGATTGCTAGGATGACATTTATCAAAGAAAGTTGGAAAAGAATAATAAGAGGAAACTTGTCCTTGTGATCAGATCTAACTATGGAATAGTCTTTCCCAGAGGAAGGAATAGGACTTCATTTCAGGATCCTTTAGAACCAGTCTTGCAAAGTCTGGGGGAACATGCCAGAAGAAGCAATTGTCCTCCAGAGAGAGTTTAGAAATGACCTACATAGTTATTTACATCTCTGTTTTCAGAAGTGATTGACAGCTGCAATAATGATGGTGACAAAAGCAATAATAAATACAGACAACACAAATTCAGGGAGAAGATTTATTTATTTTATTTTTTAAATAAATTGTTGCTACCAGCTTAACAACCCGGTAGAAGAGAGCCTTTGATGAGGAGATAATAAACGCTGGTTTCATGCTGGGAGGCCTTTCTTCCAAGTTTCTTATTTGGATCTATTTTCTTATTCTTTTTTTTTTTTTTTTATGAGACTGAGTCTCAAGCTGTTGCCCTGGGTAGAGTGCTGTGGCATCACAGCTCACAGCAACTTCAAACTCATGGGCTTAAGCGATTCTCTTGCCTCAGCCTCCCAAGTAGCTGGGACTACAGGCACCCAGCTATTTTTTGGTTGTAGTTGTCATTGTTGTTTGGCGGGCCCAGGCTGGATTTGAACCCTCCAGCTCCAGTGTAAGTGGCTGGCGCCCTAGCCGCTTGAGCCATAGGCGCTGATCCTATTTTCTTATTCTATATGGCCTAAATCAATGTATAATTTGGGTCACCTGCTAAACCCAACACCAAATGTGCCACATAACTCAGATGACAGCCTTAATTTAGGAGGAAACTCTCTAGAGACACCATCTTCATTATCTGTTAGAACAGGCTACTGCTCTGCGGTGCCTTATCTGGAGTGGTGAGGAATTGTTGGAAACTCACTGCCATGGAGAATGAGACGCACAAAACAAGATGACTTCTGCGAACGAGCACCAGAATCCACAAGGGCACCCCACAGCTCAGCAGCTCCAACCACTGCCCAATTTCCTTGTGGGCTCCCTAGTCTTTGCCTAGTTTCTGGGGGCCCTCACCCTACTGCAGCCTGCTGGGGAGCCGGGACCCCAGAGGGGCCCCATGAGACTGCCCAGCCAACAGTGCCCCACCAAGTCCTCAGACACATAGCCTCGGTTACTTAGCAGCCACCCCTGTCCAGCCAGAACGGAGCTGCAGGCAGTGTTCAGGTCACTGCCCGCCAGCTGCCCACGGTCTTCCCAGTTCCGATCCCATCATTGCAACCCAGGCTGAGAACCTTTCACTACAGGCGGAGATGACACTCCCCACACACAGCGCCTGCACACAGCTGCAGCAGGGACACTCCGAGCCATCAGTGTCAGGGCCTTCCTTCCTCACTACACGCCAGCAACGTGCCACCGTCTCCTGAGCCTGGCCAGGAGAAACACCACCCCTCCCTGGAAGGATTTCCTCTCAGGGGCCTTGTTGTCATGTCCTGGTCAAAGTTAGCCCAAACTGTCACACCTGCTTTCTCTCCTTGCTCTTTAACAAGTGCACGCACGTGTGTGTGTGTGTGTGTGTGTTAGTGGTGGTAGTGATGATGACGGTGGCGGTGGTGGTAAGGGGGTCGAAGCAACCAGGATCAGTCCTCGGGGCCCTGATCTCATTTGTCCCAGGCCCCTTTATCACCAGGTAGATACAAAGAGTCACCAAGCCCCAAAGGCAAACAGGTCTGTGCAGAATAACCTACTGAGACAGCAATTTGCGTGGGTGTTGCTTCAGTGGGAGTCAAAGAATGAGAGGCATTTACCCCGCTCCCACCCTGAGAGGCCTTTGTGTTTGACATTCAAGCTCCCTAGTCTTGGGGGAGTTTTCTTGGCATCTGTGGTTTAAAGCTTCAGCCAGAAGTTGCAAATGCCCAGGAGACAGCTGGGCACATGCACGCGCTCTCCTACACCCCAAACACAGCCCACGCTGGAGGACTAGAACAATGAGAAAACTGGGGTAGGGGCCAAGTGGGAGGAGAGTTCCTCAAGGCCAGGGAGGAGGAAGGATGACGGGGTCACAAGTGGCATGGACTTGTGGCCCAACTCCCATACAGCACCCAGAGGTGGCTGAGCCTCTCCCTGAAGGGCCATTGTGTGTGGAGGGCCAGCAGATGAACAGCAGGCCTGCAGTTTGGGAGCTTCCGCCCACATCCAACTTGGTGGAGTGGGCCATGCCCTTCCTCCGTCCCGTCCTGGGCAGCAACCCTAAGAGTGTGGTAGGCAGGGGCCCCACCCCAAGAGATCACGCTCTCCTGGGCCCTCTGGGGTTTCTGCGGATCCCAAGGAGGTGGGGGCCCAACCCATAACCACTCTGACTTCTTACCACTGGTAAGTCGGAGCTCAGGGGCAGATTCCGTTTCCTTCAGCCCGTATGTCGGAATGTGGTGAAGCAATGAGGGGAGATACCACATTTCCCTCACCCACCCACGGAGTCTGAGTTCCAGACCTGACACCGCCATGCATCCTGTGGAGGATGACCAGCCCCTTCCTCCTAATTTACAATCCAGACCCCTCCCTGCCTCCTTGACCCCTGCTGCTTCCCCTCCTCCCTCGCTCCTTCCTTCCCACGTGGGGGGCCAGGGCTGGGGCTGAGTGGGGGGAGCAGTGGCTGGAGGGGCACTGTCCAGATGGAATTAGGGGAGGAAACATTCTGCCTTTAACTTCCTCCTTCCTCCCAAGTCTTGCCCAGAGGGGGCTCTCAGTGGGCATCGAGTGATTTATTAGTCAATTTTTCTCTTTTCTATCTTTAAAACTGAAGTCAATCTCCCCCCCCTGCCCCCGCCCACGTAGAAGACCAGCCCGGATCAGCCTTTTCCTGGTTGTACCTGCTGTTCTGACACCCCCACCCTGTGCTGCAGTAGCGAGGCTGCGTTCCTTTACACCTTCTCTCATCCCACTTAATAGGAACATTTATTTCTAAATATTCTTCATGTGCTTCGTTGTTTGCTACTCGACCGTTTGCTCCAGGACAAGCAAGAACAAAGTTTTCTACTCCAGCAACACATCCAGCCATTGCCAGTTTAGGTGGTGTCTATAATGCCCCCTTCAAAAGCCCGGGAAGAAACCCTTACCGACTCCTCCTGCCCTCCCCATTTTCTTTGCCTCTCTCATGTAAAGCTAAGGTTATACCTTCTCCTAATCCAGGTTGGAGAGGAGTTGGGGAAAACAAAAGTGGCTTAAATCAGTATTTTGAGGACAAACCCAAATTCAGGAATGGGAGCAGCCAACCAGCTGCAGTCTATTAAGGCCGACGTGCTTGGTTTGGCCCTGTAAGTAAACAGTTTTCTCAGCTGTGAGGGATTTATTGCCCTGCCAAAGACTTCCACAGCTACCCGACCAGCCTCCAAATCCTTTTCTACTTTAGGGTCCCCTCCAAGGGCAAAGTCCTTCATACAAAAAAGACCTACTTCGCCCCCCCTGGTGCGGCCCTTCTCTGAAGCCAGGGTTCACCTTTTCCTTTCACTCAGGCTGAAATTCACCACCCCACCCCTATTTCTCTGAACACTGTGCGCTGAGGGGAAGAGAGGATGAGTTTACAATGACACCCAGGCTCCTCAAAGATGTTTCCAGGCACTTCAAATGCTGGCATACGAGGGAAAAGAGGTGGACTAGGGGTTTCAGGACTTAGATCGCCTGGGATTAACTAACACATTCCATGCTGAGCAGTCAGGGGGAGCAATGCATTCTCAGCTCAGCAACCTTAATTAACGGCCGTTTTTCGTACACCTGACCCATTTACTGGAGTAAATCCCAGGTGACATGTTGCAGCCACCACACACCTGGGCCTTTTTAAAAGGCTCCTAAGCTCTCAGCAAAAGCATAGACAACTAATTCAACTTTCTCTCCCTTCTCAGACTAGTCAAGCCAAAAAAGCGTTGTCAATTAAACAAAAAAGAGAAAAACAGATTACCCACCTCCCCCAAGTGCATTTCACATCTGTGCCCGGATGAATGCCCGCAGCCAGTGTGGTTATGGTTAGTGCCATTAGCTGTGGTCTCCCTTTTGCCATCTGCTGCCGGACAGCCCTGTCCTGCCAAGCCAGGTTGCCGATGCCGATCCACTTTTGGACCTAGAGAATAAAACCAGTGCTGGGGATGGAGGGGCAGAGGGTTGGAGAAAGGGTGGAGCAGAAGAGTGGAAAGCCATTTCTCCCACCCTTCTCCCATCCTTGGGTGAACTATGAATTAAAGTGACATAAGATAGATCAACAGCCGAAAAAGCTTATTCAATCGCCTACCTGCACACAGGAGTCCCACAAAATACAAGACGTGAAGATGGGTCAGGTGATTGAAGCTTATACAGCATCCTGAGCTACAGAAAGGAACTGGGGCTTGGGGCTCTGTGGAGGGCAACACAAGCTAGGGGAGGGTGGGGGAGGAAATGTGTGGTGAACACAGGCTGTGAAGGTAGAAGTCCTCTCAAGTACGGAGAGGTGTCTGGAGCAGCCCTCAGGAGAAGAGGGGGAGTCTCCTCTCCTGTGATGTGAGCTAATCTCCTCCGGTTGATAAGGTTCCCAGGGAGGGGACTCATGACAATTGGTTTCCCTTAAAGAATCTGTCTTTAGGTGGATAAGAGGGGGGCTCAGAGAAAGCCCCTAGCTTCGTCTGTTGTTGCCTAGTTCACAGTAACCAGCGTACCACCATGGCATATTTCAGGGTGACATTTTCTGAACTGTTCTGTGGGATCCTGAAGGTGTCCTTTGAGTGCCTGAGTCCAGCGAATCATAAAATGAGAGGCTCTCCCAGACATGCTTGTTCCACAAGCCGATCCGTTTCTTTTATGTTCAAGCTAACTGCAGATAAGAGTTTTGCCATTTGCAAATCCTGCCCCACTAATGTGCCTTCAGACCCAAATCCTGCAGCCATCTATTTGTTATTTGAAGTTATTTCAGATGCAAGTTACAAAAACTCTGTTTAAGTTTACTTACACCAGAAAGGGGAGAAAATCCTGAGCTGCAAAAAAGGATATGAGGACAACTAGCCTTAGGGACAACATCCCTGGGACAGCCACCCTGCTCCTCTCTCGGGGTGGACTTGCTTCCCTTCATCTGCACATCCCTGCAAGGCTGTTTCTTGGCTGCCAGAGTTCTGGACTTATGTCATTGCAGCCTCCTGCAGGGAAGGAGTCTGATCATCTGGCCTGTGTCTCTCCCTGGACTCACCCCTGCACCTGAGAAGAGGCTGAGATTCGTGTCTCCTGGGTCACTCACCCCCCTTCACACAGAGAGGGGAGAACTGTCACCAGAGGAAGATACAGGGAAAGGTGTAAGCAGTGAAAACAATAACCACGTGGTTTCCTACTTCGAGAATATAGAGAAACCCCTCCCTAAAGCTCCCCTGATAAGACCCATTCAGATGTCACATACCTGGTCATTTCATTAGCCTGCCACTGAAGCATTCCTGCGATTTATGGCAATGAAGTTTTTGGACCACATCTGGCATGTTAACACAGGGGTTGCATTATATTTACAACTGTTAACATTTTTATTTGCAGCTTAATTTCCATCCCTGTGCTATTTGACGGTTTCCCTGAAAGAGAAGAGACAGTCCGAATCTGTCTGGTTGCAGAGCGGCACAGTCATCCAGCAAGCAAGGTGCTCCCAGCCCACCACCTCCTCCTCTGAGACCTGGCTACCGCTGTCCGCAGGCAACTTCCTGCCTTTCAGCCACGGGACATGAGTGTGAATCTGTAGACAGCAGGGAGTGTCAAAGGACAGGTGGAGTGTCAGGGCAGTGACAGAGCTAGCTTAAGAAGGGGTAGGAGAAGGGTGGCACCTGTGGCTCAAAGGAATAGGGCGCCAGCCCCATATACCAGAAGTGGCAGGTTCAAATCCAGCCCTAGCCAAAAACTGCAAAGAAAAAATAAATAAATAAATAGATTTTTAAAAAAGAAGAAGAAGAAGGGGTAGGAGAAAGGTGCACTGTTCACCCCTTTCCCTCCCAGTTCATGCTGATCTATTTGTCACAGACTGAAAAATCTGGGAATAGGGCGGGAGGCTCTTACATGTAAATATCACTCAGACTATGAATGAATCATTTAAGATCAGGAAAGAGGATCTAGAGTTGACAGACTTTATTAATAAGTGTTTTACTTGAATCAGAGCATTTAGGCAAGACTACCAAAGAATCTCCTGCCGATGAGTTGTGGGTGTTCTTGCCATGGTTCATTCATTAACAAGGGCCCTGGTTAGAATATGAAGACTAGAATGTGTTTCTTTCAAAGGAACACAGTAATTACATTGGATAAAGGAGATAGTAGGTAGATAGATAGATTAATAGTAGGACTAGTTAAAAAATATTCATAGGTCAAGTGCAGTGGCTCAGGCAAGAGGATTGCTTGAGGCTAGGAGTTCAAGACGAGCCTGAATAAGAGCATTAAAATCTATAAAAAATAGAAAAATTATCTGGACATGGTAGTGAGCACCCGCAGTCCCAGCTATCTGGGAGACTGAGGCAGGAAGAGCACTTGAACCGCCATTTGAGGTTGCTATGAGCTATGATAACACCACTGCACTCTAGCCCTGGTGACAGAGAAAGACCCACTCTCAAAAACAAGAAAAGTAAGAAAGAAAAGGTATTTATAATTACTACATGATTTAGTAAATTAATCTATTAATAGTGCCAAAATAAAATTTTAATCCCTCAAATAATTTGCAATAATATTTTATAATTGACAGTATCCCAAGTAGCTAAAGTAGTAATTAATTCTTTTGATGAATCATGTGTTAGTTAATTTAGTAGGCCTTCTACCTTGGAAATAATTATATATTTTTGTAATTAAAATATTTCAATTAGTTATAAGGACTTCTTGTATGACTCAAGTCTATTAAAAACAATTTAATAGCCAAACTTTGAATATGTTATCATTCCAATCACAAAATTATTTTAAAGACTTTTCTTAACAATATCCAAGTCTTTATATTAGCTAGTTATTCCTGTTGATATGAAAAACATTCTAATTTGCACTTGATAACAGCTGCTGATATCAATAAATAGTCCAGGCAATTTGAACCTGCCGCGTGCGCGGGCCTTTCTGTGGACACACACACAATAACCACAGGTGGACACTGTGGGGATGGGGGAGGCAGAGAGGATGAGAAAGACGGAAAAAAGATGAGATATGCATTAGATGTACTTGAATGAAGAATGTATTTTGGTTTGACCCCTTCGGCACTCATTTTCGGGAGGCCAGAGCCAGAAACCTAATTAGAAATATGGTTCATGATTCACGTAACGTGAATCTACTTGAATTGGAAACAGACCTGAGGAGGTCGTGCCTGCCTCTGAAGAAAGAAACCTCATTATCATTCTCCCTCTCCACACCCAGCGCCTGTGTGATGCATCTCAGTTTTCAAAGTGATTTCACGTACATTATCTTATTTGGGAGGCAATGTAGTGTAGCAGAAAGAAAATTAGACTCAGGGACCCTGAATTTTAGTCTGTTCTCTTCCACTAGATGCTCGTGACCTTGGATGAGGTACTTAACCTGTCTGGGCAGAAGCTCCTTCATATGTAATATGCCAGTGTTAAAACAGATGATACGTAAGGTCCCTTCAATTCTAAAACTCGGTGATTTTGTGATATAGCCTATAAAAAAGATGGCATGTGCGAGCGCGTGCGCGCGCATGTGCGCCTGTGATCGTGTGTGTCGCCCTGAATGTGAATTCTTTCAAATAAAAACACTATTCTGGCTTCAATGAAAGCATTTTCTCCTTCTGCCTTGAAGGAATAATGCAAACACCAGGGAACTCCCAAATAGTGAAATAGCCCCTCCGGACCCAGCAAGTATCAAGATTGGGTTATAAAACCTAATGTGTATATGAAATGTTTCCATCAACTTATAAAAGTCCCATAGAATCAGTGGCTTTTTATTATTATTTAGATTTAAATCATCCCCTGCAGTGTTGAAAACCCAAAGACAACCTCCCGAATTTAGTAGGATCTCAGAAAGAAATGGAAATGGAATGTGGCAAGGAAATAGCCACATAGACATCATCGTCCAGGCCCGGCACCTGTGCCTCAACGGGCTAAGGCGCCAGCCACGTACACCTGAGCTGGCGGGTTCAAATCCAGCCCGGGCCCGCCAAACAATGATGGCTGCAACCAAAAAATGGCTGGGCATTGTGGTGGGCGCCTGTAGTCCCAGCTACTTGGGAGGTGGAGGCAGGAGACTCGCTTGAGCCCAGGAATTGGAGGTTGCTGTGAGCTGTGATGCCACAGCACTCTATCCAGGGTGACAGCTTGAGGCTCTGTCTCAAAAAAAAA
>CAUYRH010125128.1:0-36406 GCA_963574655.1 Perodicticus potto | reverse complement strand
TAAGTTTTCCTCTTACATGGGCATGTATAGACTGTCTACTGGCTTTATGTTAGAATTAAGTACATTGGATTCTTGCTTCTCCATTCTTGTAATACTTTATGAAGAAGTATTACAATTTCCTCCAGGTTAATACAAAAGATGTAAAGTCTGCATTTTTTTTTTTTGTTTTAGACAGAGTCTCACTTTCGCCCTTGGTAGAATGCCATGGCATCATAGCTCACAGCAGCCTCAAACTCTTGGGCTCAAGCAATTCTCTTGTCTCAGCCTCCCAAGTAGCTGGGACTATAGGCACTCGCCACAATGTCTGGCTACTTTTAGAGATGGGGTCTCACTCTTGCTCAAGCTGGTCTAGAACCTGTGAGCTCAGGCAATCCACCCACCTCGGTCTCCCAGTTTGCTAGGATTATTGGCGTGAGCCACGTCGGCCAGTCTAGTCTCCATCTAAGTCTAAGCCATGGAGACAGCTTGAGACTTTGTCTCAAAATTAAAAAAAAAAAAAAAAATAGAAAAACTATGCACTAGCTGTGCATAGTAGTAAGCACCTATAGTCCCAGCTACTTGGGAAGCTGAGCAAGAGGATTGCTTAAGGCCAAGAATTTGAGATTGCTGTGAGCTATGACGACATCATGGCACTCTATCCAGGGCAACCGGATGAGACTCTGTCCCAAAAAAAAAAAAGGCTTGGTGCCCATAGCACAGTAGTTATGGCACCAGCCACATACACCAAAGCTGGCGGGTTCGAACTTGGTCTGGGCCGGCTAAAACAACAATAACAACTGCAATAAAAAATATCCTGGTGTTGTAGTGGGTGCCTATAGTCCCAGCTACTTGGGAGGCTGAAGAAAGAGATTGCTTAAGCCCAAGAGTTGGAGATTACCATGAGCTGTGACGCCACCGCAAGCTGCTGAGGGTGACTTAGTGAGACTCTATCTCAAAAAAAAAAAAAAAATAAAAGACTGTTGGTTATTTTTAGAAATTAAGCAGTTACTATAAAAGCCGGTCACATCCTACATACTCATCAGAAAGAAAGTCCCACATTTTGCAATACAGTCCTTTGACTGTCTACAGGACCTTTTAAAAGAGGAATGTGTTTCCATAAATACTGCACTAATAATAGCTCATACACAAATCTGAGGGTCCAAAAATGCCCAAAGGACCTCTTCACTCTTCCTAATGTTTTCCGTCTCATCTGTTACCTTTCCTCACAGCATGCATTTCCTGAACATCTTCCTGAAGCTCGAGACTGGCTTTGCAGAAGACACTGCTACCCCTCTGGCTCATCTGCGCTGCCAAAAAAGGGCATTTACTTGCAGTGCCCTGGCTTGTGGCAGGCAAGGGGTGTCCAGACGGAAGCTGTGTGCCATCTGGAATCTGCTGGGATCTGTCAGGAGCCTGCTGGACCTTGGCTTTGGCAGTTTTGTCCTCTGAGGGAGGAAATGGAAAAAGTGAAGCATCAGATCTGGTTGCACAGTATACAAGAAAACTACTATTTCTTTCTCTTATTGCCTCAAAGATAAACTTTATACTTACTCTCCCCCACCATCCAGACACAAATTTATTTTTATTAGGTTCTGCTAATCTATTTTCTCATCTGCCTCACTGTAAACAATGCTCCTGTAAAGACTTAATTGGCACATTCCAATTACCTCTCAAACCCACAGCATTTTTCCATATAAATCCAAAAAGTTTTAGACAACCCAAAGTCCTTGGGTTGGACCATTTCCAGTAAATTCTACCCTAAGTACACTCAGCTTATTATTTCATGAGAAAACATATTTTCTAAGGTAATTTAAAGTATTCTTACAATTTTTTTCTGTGCTAGTATTTCCTTTAAAAAATTTTTTTTTTCCTATTCAACCTGCAGGAAAAGTATCTGTTAATATTTTCTAAACAGATTCTTGACAAAGAAGTTTGCTATTGCTGAACATAAAACCTACTGGTTTTCTTTTAAGCAAAACAAATTACACTAAAACTTAGGTATTTTGGTTATTGTCTAATATAGTTCAACTTATTAGTATGCTAAAAAAAATACAGGGGTATATTACAGTCACATACCTCATCTATTTTCTCATCTAAATTCATCAAAGAAGTCTGCTGACTTAACACAGTTGGCTGGTAATTATGCTTCTAGTTAGTGACTTCCCTCTCCCCTTGAGCAAATTCATTCACTTTCCTTCTAGAAAAGTCTTTCTTCATCATTCTGGAATACTCCTGTGAGTCACTGGCTAGCCTTTCCTATAACTTGAGTAAGGTGTCTCAATACAGTTTTCATTAAAATCTTCTATAAAGGAAAAGCCAAAAAAATTATTTTGAAGTTAATTTCATTCATTTCAAAAGTAATACATATTATTCTAAAAGGTCTAGAAAAAGAAAACAAGCCCTCTCATTCAAAACATAGCATTAAAAACACTTTGGTAAAAAAGATGTAACTAATTCCTGAAAATAAATCCTACAAAGGATTAAGTCCTTCCTCCTTAATGAAAAAAACATTCCTTCCTTACAAATCCACACCCAGAGAACTCACCTAAAAGCCGGTCAATTAAAATATTTTATAGGATTAAGTAAAAACTGGAAAGCCTCATCATCTCCTAGCAGAAATAGACCAAAAGTAAATTCAACTTTTGTGTCTTTATTAAAAATAAAACTTTATGGGCAGCACCTGTGGCTCAGTGGGTAGGGCACTGGTCGCACATACCAAGGGTGGTGGGTTCAAACCCCACCCTGGCCAAACTGCAACAACAACAAAAAAACGCCAGGTGTTGTAGTATAGTCCCAGCTATTCTGGAGGCTGAGGCAAGAGAATCGCCTAAGCCCAGGAGATGGAGGTTGCTGTGAGCTGTGATGCCCCAGCACTCTGAGGGCGATAAAGTAAGACTCTGTCTCTTAAAAAACAAAACAAAACAACTTTATATACAGAAATAAAAATACATGTATAAAAAAATCACTAACAAATACTGTATTCCACTCATACAAGGTACTCATGGTAATTAAATTCATAGAGACAGAAAGTAGAATGGTGGTGGCCAGGCTCTGGGGGAAGAACCGGGAGTTAGTGTTTCATGGGTATGGAGTTTTGGAGAAGGTGAAAAAGTTCTGGAGATGGATGGTGGTGATGGCTGCATAACAATATGAATGTACTTAATACCACTGAACTATGTATTTAAAAATGGCTCAAATGGTACATTTTTTTGTTTTTTGAGACAGAGTCTCACTTTGTCACCCTCGGTAGAGTGCCATGGTGTCACAGCTCATAGCAACCTCAAACGATTCTCTTGCCTCAGCTTCCCAAGCAGCTGGGACTACAGGCCCCCACCACATAGCCCAGCTATTTTTAGAGATGAAGTCTCCAGGTCTTGTTCTGGCTCAGGCTGGTTTCAAACTCCTGAGCTCAGGCAATCCACCCACCTTGATTTCCCACAGTGCTAGGATTACAGGTGTGAGCCACTGCACCTGGCCTAAAATGGTCAATTTTATGTTATGTGCTTCTTACTACAATAAAAGAAATTTTTTTTAAAGAAAAAAAAAATCACTACTTAGAAGCCAAAGGCCAAATATTTAAGAGAGAAAGCCTGGGATAGAACATTCTAATTTAATATTTATGTAAATGAAGCACTAAAGAAACACTAAAACCCCAACAGACACTGACATGCAACCCAGAAACCTATAAAGTGGAACACTGGCCACCATTTCACCTTTAAAGACATGAAAACCTACCTCGAGGAGTTAGGGTGACAATTATAGGAGATAATCCATGCACACAGCTGAGCCTGGCACAGAGTAACCCCTCCAATAGTGTGCCCCTCACCACCACTGTGGACTGGAACTGCTTTTACTCTAGTAATGAGTGCAAATACCCCATGCTCCTTCATTGCCAATGACACTTACTCTCATTGGCTGAAGAGGTTTCTTTGATCTGCTGGCAGTGTTCTGTTGAAGTGGACAGTGCCCGAGGGGCTGGCTTGGCCCCAACTTCCATCATCTTGGGGCAGTTTTGGGCATAGAATAACAGAGATTTGCCTGCCTTCTGCAAAAAGGCCTGGGGGACTCGGGATAAGAATGGGCAGCGGCGAACAACAGTCTCCATGTCTGGAAGTACACTGGCACCTGTTGAAAGACTAATGATTAATGATGAGTGACATCAACACTTATTAATGATCAGGCAAATACCACTGCCAGATCACTGGGTTCAGGTGTCACCTGCAGTTTATACTAGGGGTAACCTGGGATACTAACATGTCTCAGTCAAAAATGTCTAAAGACAGCACTGTGGGACTCAACTTAGGAGTGGTGACCGCACTCTACCCAAGTCATCAACTTCTTCATTCCCTAGCTCTACACAAAACCATCTGCAAAGCAACTTCACCAAATGAAGTAAATACTGATGACAAATTACCAAGGGGGTGGAAGGATGAGGGACAAGTTAAGAACAGGTTTGGGAGGCTAGACGCTCCTTAGAGAGATGCGCAGTGCAAATAAAGCACCTTGGCACACACCCAGGTGGTCAAGTGGGGTCAGGGAAGAACCCACTTTCATCCATCCAGGCAGGAAGGTCCCTTGGAGATCTGAACTTTGTCCTGGCCTCTGCCCCCAAAGGCATCCAGCTCTGAGTCCAGAATTTCCCTGAGTTATGCTCCCCCAAACCCGGAAAACTGGGTATAACTGGAAAAGAAGTGACATAAAGAAAGGTAGGCATGTGAGGGGAATCGTCTTGGCGGGGGTGTGGGGGGCATCTGGGGACGCGTGGGGCTATAAAATCGAGGGCGTTGGGTCTGGTGAACCGAGACAATCCTCAGAGAGTGGGGTTCAGAGGCTACCCGGGGTCGAGGGCACGAGAGGGGTATGAGCAGGTAATTCTAAAGCGGCTGGTTAAACACGGACAATCAGAGGGGACCGAATGGGGGAAACTCAGGCAGCCGAACAGGCAAACGATCTGGAAGCCAGACGTCGACCCCGAAGGCGGCGGGTGACCAGGACAATGGGGGATGGGTTTCAACGGCTGGGAGAGCGGTGCCCGGGCCGGACACGCGGGGGCTTTCCCCGGATAGCGCCATACACGGAGCGCGGGCCCTCACCTGCGCTGGGGACTCGGCGGCAGCAGCGGCGGCTACGGCGACAGCGAGCACTCAAGCCGAGAAATCCAAATGAACCCTTGTTACCCTCGTCCGCCAGCAGTCTAAGGCCGCGACCGCGGGCGCCCTGATATACACCCAGAGAGACCGCTGCGCATGCGCCGTGGGCGCGGTCCCCTTCCACGCAGGCGCGCCGCGTCAAGCGCAGGGAGCCGTGGAGCGGGGTCGGTGGGGGAAGTCCTCATCGACTGGGCTCAGTGCGTGGGGGTGGGACCTCGGTTTCCCAGGCTCGTCTTGCCGGGAGGAGGAGGGTTAAGGCGGTGGGCTGAAAAAGTCTTATTTCTGAACCTCTTGCTAAACCCCTTTGTAGCCTCTCCACCAACTACCCTACGTATGCTTCAGAAGCCTACTGCCTATTAGTGGAGCACAAACAGGCAAGGTCGGAAGCGAAGTGCCACTAGGGCCAACTAGGGCGTGACAGTGCTATTTTAAAGGGTGTTTTTAACATGAAATAAAGAGAGGATTCAGGGGTTCGGGGCCAGAGTCTTAAGTAGGATCCCAGCTGGGGCTTGATTAGAAGTTGTGAAGGAGGGTTAGCTCACCCTAAGGTGGAGTGGTCCTGGTGGCTTGCGCAAGACTTGGCTGAAGGGGGGACCTCGGTGTAGAGAGGACTGAAGACAGAGCAGAAGCGGAAGGAGATCCAGCTGAGGAACTTTCTGGTCTGAGATGATACAGACAAGGGGGCAGAGGAACAGGTCTAGATGGAACCCCATCCACTAGGGAAGAGGGGAGGCACAAAGCCTGACGATACTTACAGTGTTTGACACATATTTAGCTACATTTTTTTATTTTCCATGCATCCAAAGCCCTTGTGGTCCCCATAGGCACCTGCTGGATAGCTTAGCACTTTATCCCAGAGTTCAGAGTTGGACCATTCCTTCCTTGAGTCTCCCTGAAACCACACCTGAAGTGTAGGGGCTTGGCAAGCTCCTCTCAGGAATGTCAGCCCAGCCACCTTGCTCCACACCCTTCTCCACTTGGCCCAGCCTGGGCTGGGCCAGTGCCAGGCTCAGACCTACCTTCCTCCACTCTTTGGGAAAAAGTCATTCAGGTTATTTCTTCCCAGCTGGGCATTAATAAGAGGGATAAAGTCCACAGTAACAGTAACCAAGGTGTGTCCAGGTACTTGACAATTTTCTCTCTCTGAGCACTCAGTCAGCTACAAGGCAGGCAAGTGAGTCTCAAGCTGCACATGAGGCACTTGGGTCCAGAGTGACACAAAGACTAGTGACAGATGAAGGCTCTCATCTGGCAGTCCAAGACTACTGAGGAGTCCTGGGCAGTGCCCCTTAGCCAGAGAGAAAGAGAAAAAAAAAAAGTTTCAGCACTTGGACTTAGACCCAAATGCAGGTAGAATCAGAAGAGGATAAGGGGCTTGGCGCCCATAGCTCAGTGGTTAGGGTGCTGGCCACATACACCGGGGCTGGCGGGTTCGAACCTGGCCTGGGCCTGCTGGACAACAATGATGACTACAACAAAAAAATAGCCAGGCATCGTGGTGGGCACAATGTAGTCTCAGCTACTTGGGAGGCTGAGGCAAGAGAATCACTTCAGCCCAAGAGTTTGAGGTTCCTGTGAGCTGAGATGCCTTGGCACTTTACCGCGGGTAACAAAGTGAGATTCTGTCTCAAAAAAAAAAAGAACAGGATAAGGATGGTGTTGAGTGCTCTGTTTATCTCTGGGCCTCACTTTCCTCATCTGGGCAGTGCGATCATAATCCCTGTTCCAGATGCCTTATTGGCATTTTTGGGTGATCAGAGACAAAACAGAAGCAGAACTTGACATTGGAGCTGGACATGAGTCCCAGACCCTGCTCTGAATCTTATTTTACTTGGCTGTGGCCTTGGGTAGGCCATAATCTCTCTGAGGCTCAGTTTCCTGATTTGCAAAGTTCTCCCAGCCACTTCTGGTTGGCAGGAGGGTCTGGTGAAGTCATAGATTTCAGAGGATTGTTGTTTAAACTGGCAAGTCTCCAGCCTTCTGGGAGTTTCCAGTTGAATAGAGAGAAAGGTTGTGAAACAAGGCAGAGTCATATGGAAAGTGAATTAGAATGTTGTAAATAATTTTGGATGGAGGAGGATGCTGTTACTCCAACAGGCTCTAAAAAGGAGGAGGGTTCCAACCACAAGAAAGGCTTTCAAAAGAAAAGCTGGTGCTGGCTGGAAGGGTGGATTGGGACCCGGAGATTGTTGAGGAAAGGCCTAGCCCTGTTGGGGTGGAGGTGTGGAAGGGTCAGTGTAAGTCATCCTGAATAGCAGAGCTTCAGGGTTACTGCCAGGATCTGGGGCCAGGAGGTCAGACCAGAAAGGCCTTAAATAAGCCACAGTGTCAGAGCCCCCAAACCACCCCTCCTTATACTTTAATTCTGACCCAGGAGTCTGCTTTTTTTTTTTTTTTTTTTAGACAGAGCCTCGCTTTCTTGCCCTTGGTAGAGTGCCATGGCGTCACAGCTCATAGCAACTCCAACTCTTAAGCTTAAGCTATTCTCTTGCCTCGGCCTCCCAAGTAGCTGGGACTATAGGCACCCGCCACAACACCCAGCTTTTTTTTTGTTGTTGCAGTTGTTATTGCTGTTTTAGCTGGCGGGGGCTAGGTTTGAACCCACCACCCTTGATTAATGGGGCCAGTGCCCTACCCACTGAGCCACAGGCACCGCCCATGAATCTGCATTTTAACCAGACTGCCCTTCTGGTATTGTGAGGATAGGGTATCTTGGGGCTATACACAATTTGGGGCTATGCTGCCTGAGTGGTTCAAGGTTTGAGAAGTTGAAGGGCAAGACTGAAGCCCTGAGTTCTAATACTGGCTCTGACACTTCTCTGATTCTGAGATCTTAAGCAAATTACCCTATGCTGTAAGCCTTAGTTTTGTGACATGGACATTACCCCACCTGCCTTGGTGGTGAGCCTGGGGAGGCCCTATTCTAGTCTGATTGTGATTCCTCCCCTGGGCTGTTTCTTCCCTTTCGCTCCCTCCTCTCCATTGTCACCCCTCTCCTTTTTCTCCTCTCTCGGTTCCCTTCCTTTTCCTTCCCTACTTCCCCCTCTTCTTTCTCCTTCCTTTCCCTTTCCTCTCATTTTCTCCTCCCTCCTTCCTCAGAGCCATAGTACAAACTCATCTTATCTCTTGCCCTGGCCCTGAGCAGTTGAGCTGAGCCCAAACACTGGAGTTCAGGCCCCTTTCTGGAGATGACGCTAGGGCCTTTTTCCCTCCCACCTAATCTTCGTCACCATCACCGTCAGGGGCTGCTGCACATAGCAACCGCCCAGCAGTCAAGGCAGAAGGAAAATGTCAACTCCAGCCCTAGGATTCTGGGCCCCAGGAGCTATTTTTAGCAGTGCGTCTCCATGACAGTCAAGTACCTCAGCATGGGCAAACTTCTTGCTTTTCTCTGGGCCTCAGTTTCCACCTTTGTCAGCCAAGCAAGAAATCCTGCCAGCTTTCTCCTCAAGGAGACCTGGGGGAACATGGAACAGTTTAGGAGATGGACAGAACCTCAGACCTGTACTGCCAACTTCAGTGTGGCCTTGGACCAGCAGTGTTCCTTGGGGTGTCAGTGCCCTTCTTTATAGTGGTAGATATAGGCAGTATAGTGCTAGAGGTTCTGGAAATTCCTCAGCTCCACCTTGGAGGGTTAGAGGCATGAGCTCACAGAGGTAGAAGCCATTATGTGAGATGGAATTTGGGGATTGAGCAGGGAAGGAGGGATCTGAGGTCCCTGGCCCCTACCTTGTCCTGGCCCTGCTTTTCGAACCCCTCTCAGACTTTGGTAGATTGAGGATGACAGCCTAGGAGGGGCAGTGCAGGCCTGGTCCTGGGCTTGTGAAGTCAGCTGCAGGGGAGAATGGGCTCTGGTTGGGGAGGAAAGAGAGTGGCACTGGAGGGGAGCAAAGCAGATATACCTCAGGAAGCAAGTCCAGGACGGGCTTTTCAGGAAGTAGCAGCTCCAATCCTAGATAGCAGGAAATGCCAGAGAGCCCCAAAGGACTCTAGATCTAGCCCCCTAACCTAGCACCCACAAACTGTGGCCCAGAGATGTTCGGTGTGGCCCACATAGTGCTTGTTTAAAAATGTGAATTTGTTGTCAACATTTAACGATCAAGAGATTTCTCATCAAACGTCAGATTTTCAGCTTCTTGTGAGGAATCAGCAGACCTGAAGCCCCTGGGCTGGCCCAGGCAGGTTGTGCTCTTGCCAGTTTCTCCCAGGATCTGCTTCAGAGGATCCCCAACCCTGAGGACATGTAAGATCCAAGCAATGCCCTGATTGACCTTGTAGGCATCAGCGTGTGTCCCCAGCCTTAAGCCACTTTAGACCCAGGGAGACTTAAGACCCAGAGAGGGCAGAGGACTGGCTCAACGTCACGCAGAAAGTGGCTTCTGGGATGTAGTGAGACCCAGGTGTCCTGCTTTCTAGTACCATATGCTGAGTTCATAGCCTCTGGAGGAGGGTCTGGGGGTAGGACCAGGCTAGCTCTCCAGAAAGGACTGGCCCAGGGATGGATTTCTCAGCATTCGTCCTCATCCCTCCAGCCCCTCCAGGTAGATCAAAGCAGGGTCCCTTGAGGTGGCTAGATGGGGGCAGGTGGCAGGAGCAGATCAACCCCTGTCCTCTGGCTGGGCGCCAGATGCTAAATGCACAGGGTGAAGGTGCCTCCGTCCCAGCCCTCCTTGAGCTGCTGGGGAGACTGATGTCAGGAAAGACATTATCACAGGCCATAAGCAGGGTGGGAAAGGATGTGGGGATCCTAGAGAATGGTGGAAATGGGGACCTACCTCAGAGCTGGGGCCTGATGTCAGGAGATGCCACCTGGGACAGTGCAGTTAGGCTGAGGGTCCCCAGTGAAGGCTAGAGGGAGCTGGGTGTGGAAGAGGAACCTAGAGGAAGCCAGAGAGGCTGGAGCCAAAAAAGCAAGGCAAGAAGGTGTGTGGCAAAGGCAGGCTGGGGGAGTGTCAGGGTCCCAACCAGCTACTGCCAGAATCTTACCACCACCAACAGCACAGTTATCAACCAGTGCATGGGCCTTGTTTCTCTCTTCTTCCTGTAAGTTACTTAACAACTTACCTGGCACCTCTTCTTCTCAAATAGAGGAAGCTGAAACAAAGGTGGAGACAGGGAGGGAGAGACTGAGGGGGCTCAGAGGAGAAGAGATGGTTGGGCAGGGCCAATAAGAAGAGGGCCAGGGAGCATGGGAACACAGTGAACAAGGGCAGCAGTGGCAGATGCCATTCCAATGTTTGCCCTGATGCTGTGATTATGCGTACCATCAATGGTCCCTTTCAAAGCAACCCTGCAGGTCAGTGCAATTATTAGCTTCTGATAGAAGCTCAGAATTAAGTAACTTGCCCAGGTCACACAGTTAGCAAGTGGGGAGCATGGGTGACCTGCTGGCCTTCTGCTTTCTGATCCAGTGTTGAACCCCACAAGGGGTGGGAGGATCACTGAGGAAGCTGGGAGGAATGATGTTGGGGCAGCTCAGAGGGTCTCAGGTCTCAGGGAAGACATTTCTCTACTTCCAGGTAACAGATCCAATTTGGGTGGGCAGACAGGAGCACCTAGCCAAGGAGGTTGACCAGTACTTCAGCCCAACACTGGATAGCCCAACTCTTTGGAGAAATCACCCACTTCCGAGAACCACTAGGCAGCCAGCCATGGCCTCAGGAAGCCTTCCAGACCCCACAAATGGGTGGACACTACTCACTCTCTACCCCCGGAACCTGGGTCAAGAGCTCTAGGCCCAGTTACACAGCACTAGGGCCCACAGCCTGACAGAGGCCTCTTTTCTGTTCTCCAATGCTGCCTCTTTGAGGGTTAGTAGAAGGAGAAAAGGGGACCTTTCTAGAAAGAGGAAAGTTTTCTGCCCTAAATCCCAGAACTGATCTCCAACAGCAAGGAACAGCAGCCCATTCCTCCCTGACTCTTCTCCCAGTTCTAACAGCCACCCCCTTATTTAATTTTCAGAGATAACAGTAATGACAATCACTACCTAACTGCATTGTGTCTCTACCATAGGTATGGTGCCAGGCACTGTGTGTGTCTTTTTTATTTGTTATTTTTTTAGAGACAGAGTCTCACTTTGTTGCCCTCGATAGAGTGCCATAGCATCACAGCTCACAGCAACCTCCAGCTGGTGGGCTTAGGCGATTCTCTTGCCTCAGCCTCCCAAGTAGCTGGGACTACAGGTGCCTGCCACAACACCAGGCTATTTTTGGTTGCAGTTTGGCCCAGGGCCGGGTTCGAACCCGCCACCCTCGGTATATGGGGCCAGCACCCTACTCACTTAGCCACAGGCGCCACCCTTTTTTTTTTTTAGACAGAATCTCACTATGTTGCCCTTGGTAGAGTGCTGTGACAACACAGCTCACAGCAACCTCAAACTCTTGGGCTTAAGCCAGTAGTTCTCAACCTTCCTAATGCTGCGAACCTTTAATACAGTCTACAGGGGTCACGACCCACAGGTTGAGAACCGCTGGCTTAAGCGATTCTCTTGTCTCAGCAGCCTTCCAAGTAGCTAGGACTACAGGTGCCCGCCACAACGCCCAGCTATTTTTTTGTTGCAGTTGTCATTGTTGTTTAGTGGACCCAAGCTGGGTTCGAACCCACTGGCCTGGGTGTATGTGGCCAGTGCCCTATCCACTGATCTAGGGCCCCTGCCCACTGTGTGTCTTAATATCTATCTCTCACAAGCACCCTGTGAAGTAACTTCCTGCAGCCCCCTTCTCAGAGAGTGGAGGCAGTGTGCTCACCTCCATCTTCTGTGAGCTCTGTGACCTTAAGCAGTTGTTACAGCCTTTATGAGCTTTAATTTCTTCATGTACAGAAAGGGAGTGATGCTTTCTGTAATGGTTAAATGCTGTGCATCAACTTGGTGTGGCCAGACAGCCCATTGTTTGGTTAAATACTAGTCTAGATGTTACTAGGAAGGTATTTTGTACATATGATAATATCTACAATCAGGTGACTTTAAAGAAAGGAGATTATTCTCAATAATAAGGGTAGACTTCATTCAATCAGCTGAAGATTTCCTGAAAAAGAAGGACTTTTGCCTCAAGCTGTAACATTAATACTGCCTGAATTTCAAGCAGGCAGTCTGCCCTACAGATCTCGAACTTATCAGCCTCTATAATCACGGGAGGCTGATAAAAAATTCCTTAAACATTTCTCTCTCTTTTTCGCTCTCTCCTATTGGTTCTGTTTCTCTGGAAAACCACGAGTGATGCTATCTGCTCACAGGGTTGATGGGCTGCTGCCTCCCTGCTTGGTGGGGGCACCAGCACCTGGAAATGGCATGCAGGTAGTGTTAACTGTTGGCTACAGATGAGGGAACTGAGGGTTGTCCAAAGTTGCAGAGTTGGAGTTAAGATTTGAGCTGGACCTGCCTTCCCACAGGCTTCAGATACTATGCCCTTACCTTGTCACCTGCCTCCTTGCCAAGGTCCTTGGGCAGAAGTATCCAAGCATCCCTCTCTCCAAGGGTTCCCTTTGAATTTAATTAAGGCCTTCAGGCCCTGGTGGGGGAATTGAGACCAGAGGCACCACCACTGGGGCCCCCTGGGCAGTGAGTTACCAGGTTCTTGTGCAAGACTAGCAGGCATGTGACATGTCAGCATTCATCTGGCTTAGAATTGTCCTGGCCCTGATGCTCCTTTTGGAGTTGTCAGTAAAATCAGCAAAGGAGTGAGAGCTAAATGATAACCCCTTACCTTGGCCAGCATGAGGGCTCACGCCTGTAATCGTAGCACTCTGGGAGGCTGAGGCGGGTGGATCACCTGAGGTCAGGAGTTTGAAACCAGCCTGAGCAAGAGTGAGACTGCACCTCTATTTAAAACAGAAAAACTAGCCAGGCATTGTGGCGGGCACCTGTACTCCCAGCTACTTGGGAGGCTGAGGCAAGAGGATCTCTTAAGCCCAAGAGCTTGAGGTTGCTATTAGCTATGAAGCCATGGCACTCTACCCTTGGGAAAAACAAAGTAAAACCCCTTATCTTGGGGAAGACTTCTCATCCCTGCCCCTCACCCTGCAGTCCTAGCAAGCTATGCCCTTTGCAGCGCAGAGGTCCATGGGGTCCAGATAGGTGAGAACAGTGGGTGCTATGGGACCCCTGGGCTGAGAGGCAAACACATCTCAGTTCTGGTCATTGTCCCCAGGATGCAGCCCAGTATGGCCAGGCCTTCTTTCCATTTTTCACCTCCAGGTTTATATATGAGCATTTTGAATTCTTACTTTTTTTAATAATAAAAACTTATTTGAGGCAGCGCCGTAGCTCAGAGGATAGGGCACCAGCCACATACACTGAGGCTGGTAGGTTCAAATCTGACCCAGGCCTGCTAAAACAAAAAAATAGCCAGGGTGGTGCCTGTAGATCAGTAGGGAAGGTCACTGGTCACAGCTAAAACACCAATCACAACTGCAACAACAACAACAAAAATAGCCAGGAGCTGTGGCGGGCACCTGTAGTCCCAGCTACTTGGGAGGCTAAGACAAGAGAATTGCTTAAGCCCTAGAGTTTGAGGTTGCTGTGAGCTGTGATGCCACAGCAGCCCTCAATTGAGGGCAATATAATGAGACTCAGAGTATCAAAAAAAAAAAAAAAAAAATGGCCGGGCAATGTGGCTCACACCTGTAATCCTAGTACTCTGGGAGGCCGAGACAGGTGGATTGCCTGAGCTCATGGGTTCAAGACCAGCCTGAGCAAAAGAATCACTTAAGTCCAAGAGTTTGAGGTTGCTGTGAGCTGTGACACCCCGGCATTCTACCCAGGGCGACAGCTTGAGACTGTCTCAAAAAACCTAACAACAATAACAACAAAAACTTATTTGAGCATATATTTGCATATGGTAAAAATGTAATGAGTATATCAGGGTAAACAAGGAGATTCCCCTCATCTGAGTCTCTTTGTATGCATGACCACTGCTCCTAAATTCTCCTGGCTCCTTCCAGAAAGATCTACTCATTCGTTTAGTGGCTCCAGGCTTGGGGAGGGGGTGTCTAGTGCTCTTGGTCACATCCAGCTCTGGCCACTGCTCTTTATGAGAAGATTGGAAATATCATGTCTTAGTGCCTAATGTCAAAGAGGTATTGGATATGTCAATTATGATCACTATTATAAACAAAATATGAGCAGGTTGAGAAGTTGGGGGAAGTGGGCAGCATTTGGAAGATGGGCTCTGGGCTCCTAGGCCTCTAAAGGATTCTTGGAGGGGGTTAGGGAGGAGCTGGAAGGCCACAGATCTTCAAGCCCTCAGTGAAGTCAGTGAAGTTTGATGTAGCTGGTGGGAATAAGGGCAGCGAAGACAATCTGGGCCCAACTGAGGAAGCCCTGAAAGCCAGCCAAAGAATGGGTCTTGTTCTGTAGGCACTGGGATTGGAGGAAAGCTCTGAAACCTTGGGACTCAACCCCAAGGTTGAGCTGAAGCAGACCCTAAGCCTCAAGCAAGGTGACTATACCAGACCCAGTCTGGGCCCTGGGGGTGGGGAGAGGGTAGCCACACGGTTTACCCAACCTCCAGAGTCCATCCGGCTTGATGCAGTGGCCTGGTTGTGACACCTCTCAGTGCTTCCCTCCTGCTAACGGCTACTGGCCCACTCAGCCACCAAGTTCCTCTTTGCTGAGCCACCCACACTGAGGTCCATTAAGACTGTGCTTACATTTCTCTGACAGGAGATGGGGGAGCTGACTGGGGGAGCTCAGCAGCACTGAGAAAGTGCTCAATGAGCATAGGTTGAATGAGTGCATAAATGCATGAATTAATGGCATAAGTCAACAAGGATTATTTGTGGACTGCGTGCACAGTGAGTCTTCAGGTCCCAGAGATGGGGCAGATTGTGTTAGCAAAGAGGCAAGTGTGGAAAGCTAGAAGCAGATGATTGGTCAGCAGATGGCCCAGAGGGGATAGGGAAAACTGAGCTAGGTCATTCACTGGGTACCCAGCTGCTTGGGCACCTTCAAAAGCCTGCCCTGGGGAGATTTGGAAATGCCCACATCCTGCCATGCCACTGCCCCCAGGCATATACAAGCTCACTTGGCCCTCCCAGGTGTCTCTGCTAGCCTCCTCAACACCCCTCTCTGTACTTACCCTGAGACAGACCACCTCTAACCCTGGGCTGGGCTGGGGACTGTGTGTATGTGGTCAGGAGTCAGTTGGATCCCTGGGAGCTGGGCTGGGGTGGAGGCTGAGGGCACACCACAGAGCAGGTGGCAAATCTACCCTACCTCAGACCCCAACACCCCTCTTGGCTCTTCTGCTCCCTTCTCTGGCCAGCACATCAGAAGATGACCACAGCTATGCAGCAGAAGGACTTTCAGTTTATATTTGGGTAACTACACTTAGAAAATAGATCATCCACAGCCTGCCCATGTCTTAGCAGACAGAGAACTGCTGGTTACTCTGAAGGGACAGTTCAGGTTTAGAAGTTCTTAGGGCCAAGTTTCGGGCAGGCAGCTCCATGGTCACATTCACAGGTATACACACTGATTATCTCTCAAATACATTCATAATTCCAGGCCCACAGGTACCCAGAGTCACAAACACTCCCTCACACACAGCTGGCTGCCCAGCCCCTCTGGTTGTAGGGACACCACCACATGTACCATCATCCACAGACAGCTGCACAGTCACATTGGTACAGGTAGATAGACAACACAGCCACAGCATACATCAGTGACATTGTCACACACGCACACATGTATAGCCAAACAGTGTGCCATGACTGGGACAGCATCATTCATGTTGTCACACACACAGGCTGAGCTGTGCAGGGTTATAGGGTTGTGCTGCTTCACCTCTCACCTCCAGTTCACCTTCCCCCAAGTACTGCTTAGCTTCCTGGGATGTGGCATTGTGGTCCCTTCCCCCACCTGCATTCCTGGAGAACTCAGAGCTATCATCAGCCCTTACTGTCCCTCCCTCTGCCTGCTTCCTCTGAGGCTGTCCTGATCAGGGCTGTTGCCATGGTCCTGCACACTCCTAAAAGCTAACTGACCATTATATGGACATAGGGAGGTCTCCAGGGCATTATAGCTAAGCTGTGTGACCCTTTTTTCTGGGCCTCAGTTTCTCTCCCTGTTCTTTTACAATTTTTTAATTAATATATAACAGCTATAAATATTCTCCACCTGTTCACAGGGGCATAGATCTGGTGATTCCAAGTTTCTCCTGGTACTCATAAGGGAGACAATTGTAGTTCTGTGGCCTGGCATTTCCTGGGCCATCTGGCTCCTGAGTTTCTCCTAGAACTTCATGCGCCCAGCAAGGTTTCCTTGGGAGCAAAGGAGAGCTCAGTTGTCCTTGAGGCCTCAGAGGGGCCCCCTGAGATAGGCCTGATGTCTGATTGCATATGAAGGTCAGAGGAATGGCTGCCCAGGTTGGACGCAGTGGGTGGCTGGACTGACTTCTCTGGAATGCCTCACAAGCTATTATCTGGGCCCATTGGGTGCTTCTCAGACCCCCTCCCCCCAAAAAAAATGCCTTCTAGAAAAGCTGCCTTGTGACTTGGCCATAAGCTCAGGCAGGGTGGGCATTCTGAGCACCAGAGCTGGTCATTGTTCTGTGAAGGCCAAGGCAGTAGCCCTTCCTTCTTCCCTTCCTTTTTCTTGGATCCTCCCAGACACTTGGGCTGTCAGGACAGACCAGGGAGTCAGTGTATGAGGGACTGTAGCCAAATCTCCCCAGAGCTTAGGGAAAGGTCAGTTGATTAGTAAATCACCCAAGACTAATCAGGGTCACTCTGGGGAGCTTCATGCATTTTTCAAAAGGCAGTTGTTGATAGTTACTCTGTGTCAGGTGCAGTGTAGGAGCCCAGGGAAAATAAGCCAAAATTCACCTGAAGCAGCATTTTTCACCGTGACTAAATGTTTATTTGTTTTTATTTTTTGTAGAGACAGAGCCTCACTTTGTCACCCTGGGCAGAGTGCCGTGGGTTGCTCACAAGACCTCCAACTCCTGGGCTTACGTGATTCTCTTGCCTCAGCCTCCTGAGTAGCTGGGACTACAGGCGCCCGCCACAACGCCCGCTATTTTTTTGTTGCAATTTGAGTGGGTCACCACCCACCAAATGTTCATAAAGTGAACTCTGAACAAAGTATTTCATGGTCAAATAAGTTAAGAAAGCCTCTTATATAATTCACCTGGGCTGAACAAAGGTGAATGGATTTCTTTTTTGTGGGGTTTGGCAGAGACTTTAACAGGATGTGTGTTGAGAGCATTTAGGGGAGAGGGAGCCCTCACCCACTGACCACAAAACTCCATCTCAGATTGTCAGATGGGGTCTGGTGGGGCTGGAGTTCTCCAGAAGCACTTGAGCGATTCTGCTTGAGTGGCACCAGTAATCCCCGGAGGACTGCTCTGACACAGACCTCTGTGCCCTGGCCCAGGGTTCTGAGTCAGCAGGGTGCGTAAGAATCTGCATTTGTACCATTTTTCAGGTACTGCTGTCAGGGACCACTCTTGAAAAGCCATTGATCTTTGTCAGGGCAGCCAAAGTGATCTTTTTTATTTTTTATTTATTTATTTTGAGACAGAGCTTGCTCTGTCACCTGGGGGAGAGTGCAGCAGCAGCATCATAGCTCACTGTAACCTCAAACTCCTGGGCTCAAGTGAACCTCCTACCTCAGCCTCCCAGGTAGTGAGGTGGGTCATGCACCACCATGCCTGGCTAAGTTTTCTATTTAGTGACCTTTTCGAAGCCAAACTGTGTGGAGTTCTTCCTCTGCTCAGAGCCCTCTCATGGCTCAGTCTCACGCAGAGCAGAAGCCAAGTCCTTTCAGGAGTCTGCAAGGTCCCCCCCACCTTGTTAACATCTCCCTCACAACTCATTTTTCCGTCCCATAAACTGACCCTGAAAGTCTCCACCTTAGGCCTTTATTCTTACTCTCCCTTCTGCCTATAATGTTCCTGTCCTCAATGCTGGTGATGCAACCCCTTCCCCATCACCCTACTTACTCCTCTGTCCATATATCCCTGCTGTTCCATGAGCCCCTCCCTGACCACAGTAGCTTCCACCACTGTGCTCCCTCCCCAGCTCATTCTGAGCCTCCCTCTGCACACCTGAGCCCTATCACCTCCTTAGCCTCTGCTAACTCCAGGAGGCCAGAGCCATACCATCTCATTTATGGCTCCATCTCAGCACTAGGTGCAAGGTTTGGCACACAAGGGCCAGCGTAGTCTGAGCAGCTGGGGTCTTCACACAGGAGGACGCAGGAGGGAACTTTCTGGTCCTGTGCCAGGGTCTGGCATCCTGGAAGGGAACAGGAAGGAGACAGAGGCATCCTGGCTGGGTTGGTGGGTGGAGTGGCCATGTGGGCTTGATCACTGGCCTCATGAACCTTATCAGTGCTGCCCTCTGTCCTAACCCTGAAGCACTCTGTGTTCCTGATGCATCTGCACAAAGGTCACAGCAGTGCAGATGAACTTAGTTCACCTGGCTACTGCAGTGTCCCTGATGAGGGTGTCCTGTGGCAGAAACCAGAGGTTCTGAGCTAGGCAGGAACAGGGGCCAGGCCTGCCTTCCCATCCTTCCTTCCACTGGCCCTGACCTGGCTTGTGGTGACCCCAGTGGGCAGCTAGAGGGAAGGGGATTTATTCCTTGGGTCTGTCTGTGGGGAGGTGATGAGGGATTGGCAGTCCCCTTCTGGACCACCTCGTTTGTTGGGGAATGAGTAGTTGCCCATAATCTTTTATTTCCCCCCCCAAGACAGAGTCTTTATTTATTTATTTATTTTTGAAACAGAGTTTCACTATGTTGCTCGGTAGAGTGCTGTAGTGTCACAGCTCACAGTAACTTCCAACTCTTGGGCTTAAGTGATTCTCTTGTCTTAGCCTCCCAAGTAGCTGCGACTACAGGTGCCTACCACAATGCATGGCTATTTTTTTTTTCTTTCTTTCTTTCTTTCTTTTTTTTTTTTTTGAGACAGAGCCTCAAGCTGTCGCCCTGGATAGAGTGCTGTGGCATCACAGCTCACAGCAACCTCCAATTCCTGGGTCAAGCGAGTCTCCTGCCTCTGCCTCCCAAGTAGCTGGGACTACAGGCACCCTCCACAACACCCGGCCATTTTTTGGTTGCAGCCGTCATTGTTGTTTGGTGGGCCTGGGCTGGATTCAAACCCGCCAGCTCAGGTGTACGTGGCTGGTGCCTTAGCTGCTTGAGCCACCGGCGCCGAGCCAGCCTGGCTATTTTTTGATTGTAGTTGTCATTGTTGTTTGGTAGGCCTAGGCTGGGTTTGAACCTGCCAACTCTGGTGTATGTGGCTGGTGCTCTAGCCACTGAGCTACAGGCATCAAGCCAAGACAGAGTCTTGCTCAGTTGCCCTTGGTAGAGTGCCATGGTATCATAGCTCACAGCAACCTCAAACACTTGGGCTCAAGTGATTCTCTTGCCTCAGCCTTCTGAGTAGCTGGGACTACAGGAACCTACCACAACGTCCGGCTAGCTTTTCCATTTTTAGTAGAAATGGGGGTCTTGCTGTTGCTCAGGCTGGGCTCAATTGACCCCCCTGCCTCAGCCTCCCAGAGTGCTAGGATTATAGCCATTAGCCACTGTGCTTGGCCTGTTGCCCATAATCTTCTCACTGAGGTCCCTGTGGCCTGTCTGATTTTGTGTACTGACCTTCCACACTAAATGGCTATGCTGGCAGCATCCCACGACCTTCCCCCATTGTGCCAAGACAGTGGGTATGAGTAGCCTTGGATGTAGGGGGCTGTCTGTGAAGTTGCATGTGATGTCAGTGGTGGCCTTGCTCAAGATTCCCAAGGAATTTTCTGATGTGCTTTGGCATTAAGGAGATTATGTCCTGAGCCTGGTTTTGCTGGGGCATGGGCTGAGAACCCCAAGTCATCTTTTATCTTGGCTACATCCTCTGAAGAGCTACATAAGCACCCCTCAAACCTTAGGGTAGACTCTATCCCTTCCCTGCTTGTTCCTAAAAACCCAGCCAGGGTCCTGGCTTTCCCAAGCCCCAGCCTAACCTTCCTCCTTCCCTTCCCCAGCAGGTTTCAGGGGTGCACCTCACCATGCTCCCTGGCTCCACAGTGGCCTTAGTCCTTGACGTCACTCCCAACTGTCCATTTGGGAATTCTAGTCCCCCCTGCCTGGCACTGCCCTGATGTCGCTGCTGCATCTCTGTCTTTACTGCCTCACTCTCTCTCTGTGGCTGGCCCCTTTCTTCCTGCTGTTCCTCATGTCTCCAGCACTCTGGGGCCTCCATATTCACTCTTTACTGAGGACACTTCCCTGAGGCACTCGGCCTCCTCCTGTCTCTGCCCAGCTCCTGGCATTGTCCATTCTGCTCCTTGAGCCCCTCCCCCAATTTATTCTTACACTTCCTCCACTGCCCCCTCCTCATCTGCCCAATGGCTAGAGGACTTAGCAGTTCCTCTGTCCCCATTCTTTTGGTCCCCTGTCCTCATCCCTGTCCTATAGCTCCTGAATTCCTAAATCTTGCTCAGATAGTGTAACTAGTCATCCCCCCTCCCCAAAGAGGAATATTAACACCTGGCCAGTGTCACCCCAGGAACATACCCTTTCTCCCAGGGCTAGTCACCTGTCACATTTAGAGCTTCGTGCAATCTGCCCGGCTCTGCTCTTTTTTTTTTGAGACAGAGTTTCACTCTGTCACCCTGGGTAGAATGCTGTGGTGTCATAGCTCACAGCAACCTCAAAATCCTGGGCTCCGGTGATCTTCTTGTCTCAGCTTTTCTATTGTTAGTAGAGACAGCGTCTCGCTCTTGCTCAGGCTGGTCTCAAACTCATGAGCTCAATTGATCTACCCAACTTGGCCTCCCAGAGTGAGAGGATTACAGACGTGAGCCACCACGTCCCACCTGGCTCTGCTCATCTTAACAACCTCCAGTCCTCCCCAACAGGGTGGCCTCTAGCCCTGCTCACAGAGCAGTTCCTCCAAAGGGGAACACTGACTGTGTCCCTCGCCAGGACAGCCAGCTTCCAGTACTTCTCACTGCCTGGAGGACAGGAGCCAACCCCCGCTACATGGCATTCTTGTAGGACCTTCCCCATCTCCCTGCTGCCACCAGGCAGCCACTGCCTAAAGTGGGTGCATATCTGTTTGGCCAAATTTGGCACAGATCCAGTGTGATTTGGCAGTCCTGAGACAGCCAGGCTGGGGGAGGGAAAGAAGGCAAAGCCAGACTTTAGCTGATGTTGTGCTGACTTTTCCCTGGACGAGCAGAGGTTTTTCACAAGATGTCACTGGAGTCCCTGCATCCATGTGGCATGACAGGACATCATCACATTCACATACACAAGGACACAGCTGGTGTCCATGCTCTATCTGGTCTCCACTCATTTACTTTAGTCATCACAGCATGACTTGCAGCTGCCATACTGGAGACCCTGTGCCTGAGGGGATGAAAGTGCTATGCCTCAACCATGAATGCTGAGGATGGGTGGAGAAACCCCTCAACTTAATCATACCTCAGGTGGGATGACCCAGGACATGTTCTGCACTGAGTCCCACAGCTTCCATTGGGATTGAGCCCATAGCGATAACTTGTTTAATCATACACGTATTGCTGCCTTTTCCCCTTCCTGTCTCACTTTCCTATTTTCTTCCAGTGTTTCCTACCTCTCAAAGAAATGAATTATCCTTTTTTGTTTGTTTGTTTGTTTATTTGAGACAGAGTCTCACTATGTTGCCCTTGGTAGAGTGCCGTGGTTTCACAGCTCACAGAAACCTCCAACTGTTGGGCTTAAGTGATTCTCTTGCTTTAGCCTCCCAGTTAGGTGGGACTACAGGCACCCGCCACAATGCCTGGCTATTTTTTGTTGCAGTTGTCATTGTTGTTTAGCTGGCCCAGGCCTGGTTCAAACCCTCCAGTCTTGGTGTATGTGGCTGGTGCTGTAACCACCGTGCTACAGGCGCCGAACCTGTTTGTTTGTTTTATTTGTTTTGTCTTGTTGAGACAGGGTCACGTTCTGTTGCTCAGGCTAGAGTGCAGTGGTTTCATCATAGATGACTGCAGCCTCTAACTCCTGGGCTCAAGCAATTTGTCCACCTCAACCTCCCAAGTAACTGGGACTACAGGAGTATGCCACCATGTCCATCTAATTTTTCTATTTTTTCTTTCTTTCTTTTTTTTTTTTTTGAGACAGAGCCTCAAGCTGTCACCCTGGATAGAGTGCTGTGGCATCACAGCTCACAGCAACCTCCAATACCTGGGCTCAAGGGAGTCTCTTGCCTCCACCTCCCAAGTAGCTGGGACTACAGGCGCCCGCCACAACGCCCCGGCCATTTTTTGGTTGCAGCCATCATTGTTGTTTGGCGGGTCTGGGCTGGATTCGAACCTGCCAGCTCAGGTGTACGTGGCTGGCGCCTTAGCTCATTGAGCCACAGGTGCTGAGCCTAATTTTTCTATTTTTTATAGAGAAGCGGTCTTGCTCTTGTTTAGGCTGGTCTCAAACTTCTGGCCTCAAGCAATCCTCCTGCCTTGGCCTCCCAGAGTGCTAGGATTACAGGCATGAGCCACTGTGGCTGGCCACGAATTACCCTTGAATCCTTTCTCAGGATTGGCTTCTGGCAAAACCCAGAACAAGAGACACACAGACACAGGTACATGTATAGAATCTCACATGGACAAATCGATGAAGTGTGGATAAGCCCTCGGAGACACAGCCATGCACACAAAGGTTGGTAGATGCACACAGAGACACAGCCAAAATACACATGCACACAGCACAGCCATGGACACAGACACAGCTACACCCATGCACGCACATATGTATGCACACACAGACCCATGCATTACTCTCAGTCAGGCATGCAGATGCATGTATGTAGCTGTGCAAATACCTTCATTCATTCCATATGAACAAGAGGGGATCAGGGTGGTGCCTGTGGCTCAAAGGAGTAGGTCGCCGGCCCCATATACTGGAGTTGGCAGGTTCAAACTCAGCCCCGGCCCAAAAGTGGGGACATTTGAACCAAGGTTGGGGGTGGGGGGGGCTGAGGAGGTGGCAGGGCCGAGTAGGTGGGCCATGCTCCATATGGTCAGTTCCTGACCTTATCCGAGGGCATGGGGAGCCACAGATGGGCTTTGAGTGAAGAGCACCTGGCAAGCCCCAGGGAGGCTGATAAGTGTAATCACCCCACATCTATACAAGTCCTTCTCATCCTCAACCAAGAGACAAATTTCCCGCTCTCTGGAACTCAGTCTCTCTCCTGCATAGCGAGGCTGCTCTGGCACTGAGGAGGTGAGTGGCTTGTGGGGATTGAGACTACCTGGGACCCAAAGATGACTCACCACAGGGAAGACTTCCTCACCTGGGCGAGCCCCTAGGCTCCTTTCAGCTGGGCTGGGCTGGTCCCCAAGAGGTAGGAGGGCTGATAAACAGGAGGCAGTAGAAGCAAGACCACACCAGAGGGGCCTGTTACTGCTCACCTCAGCCTGGACAAATTATGTCTCTTCAACTTGGCACCTTTTCTTTCCAGGGCCCAGAGTGCCCACATCACTGTCGAATAATTGCTTATCTTTCAATGTTCCCTCCCTTGCTTTCTCCTTTTTCCAGAAGCCTACCATCCTGCCAACAGAGGGACCCCAGTACTGAGCTTGAAACCTTGTGAGGACACTCATTGAACTCAACCTGCTTGGGAGCCCTCTGCCTCTGGGGCTTCCCTGGAGTGAGGACTCTGGTGTTAGTCACTGGCTTCTCTTGCTGACCTAGGCTCAGGGCTGGGGCATGCCTACCACTCCATAAAAGCCTGGTGATCCCTGCATACGGCTGGCATTCCATGGACACTTGTAGAATTGAACTGTCTATTCTTTTTTTTTTTTTGAGACAGAGTCTTACTATGTTGCCCTAGGTAGAGTGCTGTGGCGTCACAGCTCACAGCAACCTCAAACTCTTGGGCCTAAGCAATTCTCTTGCCTCAGCCTCCCAATAGCTGGGCCACCACAATATCCGCCTATTTTTTGGTTCTAGTTCTCATTGTTGCTTGGCAGGCCTGGGCGGGATTTGAACCTGCCAGCTCCGGTGTAGGTGGCTGGTGCCCTAGTCGCTAAGCTACAGGCACTGAGCCTGAACTGTCTATTCTTTTTTTTTTTTTTTTTTGCAGTTTTTGGCTGAGGCTGGGTTTGAACCTGCCACCTTCGGCATATGGGGTCGACGCCCTACTCCTTTGAGCCACAGGCGCCGCCCTGAACTGTCTATTCTTGACTCCACAGAAAACCCCTCCCTGACTCCAAGCCTCACTGGAGATGGTGGGAGGGATTTCCTGGTACTCTCAGAGCCACTGATTCTAGGCATTGATTTGTCAAATCTGAGTGAAGTTTCTGTATGTCAGACCATGGCTAGGTGCCTGGAACCCATCAGTAACCAGCAGGGTGTGGTCCCTGCCTTTAGGGAGAATATCATCAGAGGGGGAGATGGACTATAAATCCACAATGTATCACCGGTGAGGAGCATAAGGGTGTGAGAGGGTGCTGAGGCAGGGTTGGAAGAGGCATCTGAGCAGGTAATATTCAGGCAGGGAAGTGGTAAACAGGGAAGAGCCAACACAAAAGCCCCTTGGAGAGCCTGGGCCTGGCTTGAGGTGTAGCAAGGAAGGGGAGATGAGGGAGGACTGGAAAGGTTTGCCTCCGGCCACTTCATCAAGGGACGTCCCTTGATCCTATCCATTTGTTGGGGGTCCTAGAGGTCACCTACAGATATCCTTCTTACACATGCCTTAACTGAGGCCTGAGATGGGATCACAGAGCAAGGTGGAGTTAGAGCTGGGACTTGTCTAGTCTTGTGTCCCTTGCCAGGGTTTTCTATCTAGGTAAGAGTCCCCTTGTTCCGTGAGGGCACTGCACCTTTCTTTTTCTTTTTTTTTTTTGAGACAGAGCCTCAAGCTGTCACCCTGGATAGAGTGCCGTGGCATCACAGCTCACAACCTCCTCCAATTCCTGGGCTCAAGCGAGTCTCTTGCCTCTGCCTCCCAGGTAGCTGGGATCTCAGGCGCCTGCCACAACGCTCGGCCAGTTTTTGGTTGCAGCCGTCGTTTGGCAGGCCGGGGCTGGATTTGAACCTGCCAGCTCAGGTGTACATGGCTGGCACCTTAGCCCATTGAGCCACAGGCGCCGAGCCAGCACTGCACCTTTTTTAAGGAGGCCCCACCAGGATACTTAAGTCCAAGAGGCTCAGTGCCTTGCCCACAGCCAGAGCCAGTCCATAATCTAGAGCTGTGCTGGCCAACATGGCAGCCACTAGCCACACATAGCTATTTAATTTTCAATGAATTAAAATTAAATAAAATGAAAAATTTGGTTCCTCAGTCACACTAGCCACATGTCAAGTGTTTGATAATAACACATGACCAGTGGCTACTGTTTGTAACAGTACAGACAGAATATTTGAATTATCCTAGAAGCTTTTTTTGGCTAACACTGTTCTAGAGCAACAGTTCTCAGCCTTGGCTACCTACCAGACTTTTCTGTGGAGTTTTTGAAAACACTGATGCCAAGGCTCCACCTGTAGAGGTTCTGAAAACCAGCAGGGGCTGAAAACTGCTACTCTAGAAGTCTGTCCACATTATCTACTGGAAAGATTCTCAGCTTTGAATTCAGACCTTATGTGCACGTTTACATCCTGCTCTGAGTCCATGTGTGCAGGAAAGCTAGGGAGCTTTGGCTTTATGGGGTCTGTCTTCTTATTACTACAGAGGCATCACCATGTGATTTGAGTGGGTGGTGTGAAGTATGGCTACTGGCCAGCTGGACTTCCTTACTCTTCTTGAAAACTGGTCCCAGGGACCCTGTGTCCATTGACATCATTGGAATTGCATAGCGGTTCCAGTCATGCTACCCACTGCCTGCAATGTGGAAGGGCAGGCCAAAATGGGATAGTTATTCAAATAGACTCCCTAATGTCCCTGCCATGGAGGGCTTTTTTTTTTTTTTATCAGAGTAGCCATTGAGGAGACAGAGAAACAGGGCTGGGTGAGGTAGAAGGCTAAGGAACTATTAGATCTCTCCTCGCTCTGGGTGTGGACTACTTTTAGAGTAAGCTGACTTATAGGGCATGCCAATTCTACTGTGGGTACCACTGAAGCCCAGAATTGCCATGGGACTCTCTAGGGAGGGGCACCCCACAGGAGTTACTCCATATGGCCTGGTACTATAGCCCCATCTGTGAGAGGGTCTCTTTTGGCTCACCTTAGCCCTAGAAGGGGACATACCAGGGACCTTGCCTACATTTGTTGCCTTATAACCAGCCATACTCCTGACTCTGCCTGCTTTGTTCCTGTTCCCTAGAAAGTACATGTTCAGTCCGGTTACCAGAACTTTATCTAGCTTGTCCCTAAAGCTGAATCCCTCTTCCTCTTCTCTCCCATCTGAGCTCCATTTCCTGAAGGAAAATAAAGTAGGGATAGGTTAGGTGTGGGTTGACATATTAAGTATGGTGGACAGGGAAGGCCGTAATGAGAAGATGATGTTTGAACAAAGTCCTGATGGAAGTGAAGTATTAAGCCAACTGGACATTGGGACAACAGCCACAGCAAGAGTCCTGAGATGGGAATGTGACTGGCACATTCTTGTTTAAAGTCAACGTGGTCAGAGCAGAGAAAGCCAGGGGAAAGTGGTGGAGTACAGGAAGTATAAAGTCACATACTTCATATTATGTGGCAGTTCAACATCAGGCTCTGTCATGAATTAATACCGCACAGAATTTCCCCTCCCCCATGATGGCAGGAATATTATGATGATTATTATACAATTAAGAACGCAGCAGCTGCAAGAGGTTGTGACTCCTGCTAGATCACCCAGCTTGGAGGTGGAAGAGCCTGGACTCTTCCTCAGATCAGCCTGACACTGGGACAAGCCCTAAGATGCTCTGCTCAGAGTTTCAAACCCACACTACTGGCAGGTGCAGGGAAGACTGATAGGATTGATGGGGCTTTCCAGGTGCAGGTTGGCTGGGATACATGGTGGGTGTGATCCCTGCCTTTCCCACTTCTTTCTTTGCTACACCCTGGTGTAGCCTTTGCCCATGGGCAGCAGGTTGGGGAGTGAGGATAAGGTAAAAGACTTTGGTAGGGGAGGCCACGAGTGGGCTTGTACTAGGACAGAGACCTTCCTGCCACAGGGGGCTTGAAAAAGATCCCTTCCATACACTGGGGAAAAGAATCCCTATTCAATAAATGGTGCTGGGAGAACTGGATAACTACATATAAAAGACTGAAACTGGATCCACGCCTTTCATCACTTACAAAAATTGACTCAAGATGGATAAAAGATTTAAATCTAAGATATGAAATGATAAAAATCCTACAAGAAAGTGTGAGAAAAACTCTTGAGGATGTCAGCCTGGGGAAAGATTTTATGAAGAAGACTTCCATGGAAATTATGCCACTTACTAAATGCAGAATATAAATGTCTGAACACAATAACTAAGAAAATGCCATGAAAGCTATGTTAACCAATTTGATGAAAATATTTCAAATTGTATATAAAACCAGCACATTGTACTCCATGATTGCATTAATGTACACAGCTATGATTTAATAATAAAAAATTAACAAATGGGACTTAATTAAACTGAAAAGGTTCTGCACAGCTAAGGACACAACAATTAAAGACAATAGACAACCTTCAGAATGAGAAAAGATATTTGCATGTTATGAATCTGATAAAGGGTTGATGACTAGAATCTACAGAGAACTCAAATTAATCAACAAAAAAGTGCAAATAATTCTATCACTGGGCAAGAGACATGAACAGAACATTCTCTGAAGAAGACAGGGGAATGGCTAACAATATATGAAAAAAATGCTCATTGTCCTTATTCATCAGAGAAATGCAAATCAAATCACCCTAATATATCACTTAACCCTAGTGAGAATGGCCCACATCACAAAGTCCCAAAGTTGCAGATGCTGGTGTACACGTGGAGAGAGTGGAACACTTTTACATTGTTGGTGGGACTGCAAACTAATATATCTTCTTTAGAAAGAAGTATGAAGATTTCTCAAAGAATTCAAATTAGATCTCCCATTTGATCCTGCAATCCTATTACTAGGCATCTACCCAGAAGAATAAAAAGTCCTTTTATCATAACGACATTTGCACTAGACTGTTTATTGCAGCTCAATTTGCAATTGCCAAAATGTGAAAATAACCTAAACGCCTATCAACCCAGGAATGGATTAACAAACTGTGGTACATGTGCACCATGGAATACTAAGCAGCCATAAAGAGACAGAGTCTCACTTTGTCACCCTTGGTAGAGTGCTGTGATGTCATAGCTCACAGCAACCTCTAGCTCTTGGGCTTAGGTTCTCTTGCCTCAGCCTCCCAAGTAGCTGGGACTACAGGTGCCTGCCACAATGCCCAGCTATTTTTTTGTTGCAGTTTGGCCAGGGCCGGGTTTGAACCCGCCACTGCCACCCTGGGTATATGGGGCAGGTGCTCTACTCACTGAGCCACCGGCGCCACCTAAGATGGAGACTTTTCATCTTTTGTATTAACCTGGATGGAGGTGAAACACATTGTTCTTAGCAAAGAATCACAAGAATGGAAAAGCAAATATCCAGTGTACTCAATACTAATATGAAGCCAGTAGACAATCTAATACATGCCCACATCGGAGAAAAACTCAATTCAATTCAAGTTGGGAGAAGGTAGAGAGAGGAAGAGGAGAGAAAATTGGGGTGTTCCCATTTAATGGACACAATGTAAGGGTCTTGACACACCTTTTGGGTGCAGGACACAATTATAAGAGGGACTCTACCTAACACATGCAAATGTTATAACCCAGTTGTTTGTACTCTCACATCAACCTGAAATTAAAAAGAAAAAAAAAAAAAGAAAAAGATTTCCTCAACATAATTTTCTTCAACAGTGTTGAAGATCACCCCAACACTGAGCCTCCTCCAGCACTGAGCTTTGCAACAGTCAGAAATGGAGTCCAATCTAATGGAGGCAGCACTGGGATAGGGGACCTGCCCACTTAGGAAGTAGAGGCACTGATCTTGGCTTTATGCACGTTGTACTAGCAGCAGATTTGGGGTTGAAATGGGCAAAAGGGCGTGTGGCATCCCCAGTTCCTACTCCTTGTAGGAGTAGCAACAGAATGAATGATCTGGAAAGATTAGGGAGGAAAGTAAAATCTTCCAGTGACTCTCACTTTGAGCAAACCTGACATTTGAAAACCATTTTACAGATGAGGATCTCTAAATTCAATCTTCTAAATTACAAGCTCCTGTAAACCAGGGTGTTCCAAGGCTAAAATTGACAAAAACAAAACAAAATCAAAAACCAAAACTACCACTCAACAATAAAAGAAACCTTAAATTTAATGGATGGGGTTTTTCTGTATTTAATTTTTTTTTCTTTTTAAATTTCCCCCCTAAATGTTTGGCCGGCAGGCAAGAGAGCTGATTAAGACACGAATGTTGGTAGAAAGACTTGAAAATTGTCCTATGGACAGTATTTGAACAATTTCAGGGTGTGTTGTAGTTACAAGGACAATTTCCTAGCGTTTAAGTTAGTCTGAAAAGTTCTAATATCAAGGAACTAAATGAATGCCAAAATCACGTCTCTTGTGTATGGCCTTAAGCCCTCAAAGTCCAAATGAAAGAACTGGCCAGCCATGTGCCAGTTTCTGAGTTTACTGAAACCAAATTTGATTTGAAGATCCAGGGACACAGTGTCAGATCTTGATAGGTGTAAGAAATCTCGAGGCCTGACCAGATTGTTATCAGTGTTGGAGCCTGGCCAAGTTGGCTTACCCAGGAGAGAGGCGGTAAAAGTTTCCCAAATCTTGCAAAACATCCATTGCGGGTCAGCTGTGAGTTTGGAAGTTGCTCGTATTGAGGAGGGGTAGTGGAAAATCCTAGGACGATCTGGGCCTTTCGACTGCAAAGTGAGTAGGGACGGCCTCTGGTGGCCAGGCCCCTGGATTGCCACCTCCTTTTAAACATTTTTAAGTATTGAAGGGTCGGTCCTGAGAGGGCCGGGCGGCATCACGCTCCCTTTTATAACAAACGGGGAAACCTGCCCACAGAGCAGAGCCTTTTTTCCCGAGATCACACAGCAAATCAAGGCGAAAACTAAGAATCGAACCTAGATCTCTCCACTCCATGACTGTGATTCCGAGTGACTCTTCTGTTCTTTTAAATCAACTCTTGTCTTAAGAGCGTTCGGAGGAGCTAACCATTTAAAGAGTTCCGGAGGGGCAAATAATTAGTTCTCAATGGTGTTTTGATCGAAAACCTGGCCGCGCTGGCGAGCGTAGGTGCTTTAAGGGAACACAAACACAGCGACCACGTGTTCACCGCTTCCGGGATCCTAAGGCCTTCGGGTCAGGGGCAAGCTCCGCCCTCCTCTTGGGAAATGTAGTCCCACCATCCTCCAGATTCAGGGGAGTGGACGAAGTGGAACTACGTTTCCCAGAAGGCTGCGCTCGCCGTTACGTTAGCCAGGCCAAGGGCTGGTGGGGCGAATTCTCCTCCTGGCCTTTTTAACTTCTCAGGAGGAATGAGTGACGGCAGACAAAAGGCTTTGGCGGCGGCGTCGGTGGGTCGGTTGGCCGGGCAGAGCTGGGCGCGGAGGTCGCGGTGCCGGTCACACAGCACTGCCTCCGTCGGGGGTAAAAAGCTGAGGCGCGTCTCCTTTAATTGCGGTGGGCGGGACGTGGCGACGGAGTCCGCGTTGCTATTGGCTGTCGTTGGGGGCGCGGAAACTGAACCGGCTGCAACGGCTGTTGCCGAGGCGTCGGGCTCTTCTGGCCCCTCTGGCGCCTCCGGCTCAGTCATGGCTGCACCCTGCCCGGTAAGTCCCTGCCACTGCCGGCCCCCGGGCCTTTGGCTCCCCGCTGGGACAGTGGGCGCCTGGCCGGCCGGAGCGACCGCTGTGAGAGGGGCAAGTGGAGCGCTGGGTTGCACAGCAGTCCCCTCAAGCCCCGTTTTACAGTCCTGTGGGGGGCGCTGGGCCAGAGCACTTAACTGATCGCCCCTGATTGCCAGGCCCTGTGCGGGGCTTTTGGGGCGAACAAGTCCCTGCCTATAGGGTTTGCACCTTATCAGGGACGATACGAGCACGTCCCGAACTAGGTGTGACCTGCGAGGTCACATTGTCGGGCCTCTCTAGTCTGCCTCCTCATTCTGAGCAGTGGGTAACTGTGTGGGGTTTTGTTGAGGGTACATCCCGCTCCATTGGGGGAACAGCAGGTACTGGGATGGTTGGCACGGCCCAGGACTGCAGTGTGACCTGGGCGGGGCCGCCCTGTTTGAGTTCCAGGCTTCTCCAGAGGCCAGAGACGAGCACTCCAAAGCGGTCATTTTGGGAGGTCGTTTTGAACAGGCCCAGCCCTCTAGATGGGTGGAGAGTCAGGGATGCAGGGTAGTAGCCTGTCACCTCCTTAGGCATCTGAGGACTTAGGCAGAGGGTCCATACTTTTGACCCCCTCGTTTGGTATTCACCCTGCAACCTCGCCCTCTCCCCCGACATATAAGCCACTGTTAAGGGAGATGAGGTCCATTTGGAGAGAGCCACAGAGGGGACACAGTGTTGGGAGATAACCAAGGGGCCCACTAGTCATGGGTGGACCTGAACTTGCTTCTGCCCACTGAGCCTAGAGGCAGGCAGGCACTCTCCTATCTTGTTCTTCCAAGAGGTTCAGGTGAGGGCAGGAGGCTGAATGGGGCAGGTACTAATCTGTTGGGGCCCAGCTACCACTCTCCCTGTTGTTGAAAGGGGGACTTAGGCAGGAGTATTGGGGTGGAGCTGGGCACAGAGCCATAGGGCCTTTGTTCTCCTTAACAGCTTTGTGGGGTTGCAGTGGCTTTGCTTTGCCCCCGTGACATCTTTTTCCAAGAGGAGCCTTTGGGCTCTCTAAAGCACCCATAATGCTTTTTTTCAGACGGTTTCACTTTGTTGCCCTTGGTAGAGTGCCTTGGCTCACAGCTCACAGCAACCTCAAACTTTTGGGCTTAAGCGATTTTCTTGCCTCAGCCTCACAAGTAGCTGGGACTTAGAAGTGTCTGCCACAACACCCAGCTATTTTTAGAGATGGGGTCTCCTGGCTCAGGCTGGTCTCGAACTTGTAAGTTCAGGCAATCCACCTGCCTCAACCTCCCTGAGTGCTAGGATTACAGGGGTGAGCCACCATGCCCTGCCTGTAATACTTCTTTGAAGTTTCTGATGTCTGGGGTAGAGGGGAGATGAGGTACATCTGAGAGGTAGATGCCAAGACATGAGCTGTTGTTGGATCGAGTGTGTCTCTGGTGTATTCTGTCTAGTGTCTTCCTAAGCAGTGTCCTGAATGGCCCTGCTGTTTCTCGGATGTTGGGTATAGTGGAGATGGTGGTGATGCCAACAGGGTCCTGCCCAGAACTGACCTGTGGGTTCACTGGTCAGTTGTTGGTGGGATTGAGATGATGGGGTATGATTCCTGAGATGGGAGTGGTGCTGAAAGGCTCTTATTTTCTCTCTCTGGGCTTTTAAAATAATAACTTTATTGAGAGGTTCACGTGTCATAAATGCAATTTTTTTTTTTTTTATTGCCCTTGGTGGAGTACCGTGGCATCACACAGCTCACAGCAACCTCCAACTCCTGGGCTTAGGCGATTCTCTTGCCTCAGCCTCCCAAGTAGCTGGGACTACAGAAGCCCGCCACAACGCTGGGCTATTTTTCTGTTTTGCCGTTCAGCCGAGGCTGGGTTTGAACCCTCCACCTTCGGTATATGGGGGCTGGCGCCCTACTCGATAAGCCACAGGCGCCGCCCCATAAATGCATTTTTTAGTTTTTGTTTTGAGATAGTGTCTTGTTTCATTGCCCTGGATAGAGTGCAGTAACATCATAGCTCACTACTAACCTCAAATTCCTGGGTTCAGGTGATCCTCCTGCTTTGACATCTCAGAGTTTTAGGATTACAGGTGTGAGCCACTGCACCCAGCTGGATTCACCTGTTAAAGTGTACAGTTCAGTGGTTTTTAATACATTCACAGTGTTGTGCAACTGTCATCACTATCTAATTTCAGAACATTTCATCTTTCCAAAGAGAAACCCACACTTAATGATCGTCACAGTCACTCCATATCTTCCCCTTCCCCATTCCCTTAATCCTTAGCATTCACAAATCACTACTTTTTGTCTGTATAGATTTGACTATTCTGGACTTTTTTTTTTTTTTTGAGACAGTGTCTCGCTTTGTCACCCAGGCTAGAGTGCCTGGCATCAGCCTCGTTCATAGTAACTTCAAACTCCTGGGTTTAGGCAATTTTCCTGCCTCAGCCTCCTGAGCAGCCAGGACTGCAGGTGGCCGCCCCAATGTCCAGCTAATGTTTTGTATTTTTTTAGTATAGAGGGTGTCTCACTCTTGCTCAAATTGGTCTAGAACTCCTTAGCTCAAGGAATTCACCTACCTTGGCCTCCCAGAGTGCTAGGATTATAGGTGTCAGCCACCATGCCCGGCCTGAACGTTTCATATAAACGGAATCAGACAAAATGTGGCCTTCCATGCCTGGCTTCATTCACTTTGCATAATGTTTTCAAGGCTTATGATTTTGCAGCATGTATCAGTACTTCGTTCCTTTTGATGGTTGACTGATTTTCTGTTGTATGGATATACCACTTTGGTTTATTCATTTATCTGTTTATAGACATTTGGGTTTGTTCACTTTTTGGCTATTAAGAATAATGCTGCTGGCTTGGCGCCTGTGGCTCAACGGGTTAAGGCGCCAGCCACGTACACCTGAGCTGGCAGGTTCGAATCTAGCCCGGGCCCGCCAAACAACAATGATGGCTGCAACCAAAAAAAAAATGGCCGGGTGTTGTGGCGGGTGCCTGTAGTCCCAGCTACTTGGGAGGCAGAGGCAAGAGACTTGCTTGAGCCCAGGAATTGGAGGTTGCTGTGACCTATGATGCCACGGCACTCTATCCAGGGTGACAGCTTGAGGCTCTGCCTCAAAAAAAAAAAAAAAAAAAAGAATAATGCTACTGTGACCATTTGTGTATAAGTTTTTGTGTGAACCATGTTTTCAATTCCCTTTTTTTTGCAGTTTTTGGCTGGGGCCCTCCGGTATATGGGGCCAGTGCCCTACTCCTTTGAGCCACAGACACTGCCCCATGTTTTCAATTCTTTTGGGTATTTACCTAGAATTGTTGGATCATTTGCTAAATCTTAGTTTAATCTTCCAAGGAACTGCCAAACTTTTCCACAGTTGCTGTTTTTGTTTGTTGTTATTCTTTTTAAAGATTGTTTTGGTTTTTTTTCTGTATCTTACATTTTCATATGAATTTTAGGATCTAACTTGTCAATTTCTATAAAAAGGACACCTTGGATTTTAACAGGAATTATGTTTACTCTAGACTGATATGGGAATTATTGTGTTTTAATATTATGTCTTCTAATCCATAAACATGAGATGTCTTTCCATTTTTTAGGTCCTCTTTCATTTCTCTCAGTGATATTTTGTCATTTTTACTGTACAAGTCTTGTACTTTTGTTATATATTCCCAAGTATCTTATTCTTTATATGTCATAAGTAAAATTGTTTTCTTACTTTTATTTTTGGAATGCCTATTGCTAATATACAGAAATACAATTGATCTTTGTGTATTGATTTTGTATCCTGCAACATTGTTGAACTCATTTATTAGTTTTAATAGTTTTTAGTGGATCTTTTAAGATTTTCTTTATATAAGAGCATGTCTTGAGCATTTTTAACCCCTCCTGGCTGTTGTAGGAAGAGTCTTGGCCCTGGGGAAGCCCCTTCCTCACCCAGGCTTCACACATTTGACCATGGCTCTCCCCCAGGAGGATCCCTCGCTGGAGAGGCATTTTAAGGGCCACCGAGATGCAGTTACCTGTGTGGACTTCAGTCTCAACATGAAACAGCTGGGTAAGAGGAGATATCTTGTGTAAGCACTAGGTTGTGAGCTGAGAGGGCCAAGTTTCTATCAGGGAGGTGTGGTGTGCTAGGGAGGAGAGCACAGCAAGGACAACACAACTTTATCTAAATCTGCATCTTGCTTCTACCTACCAGCTTCCTGGGTGCTGGGCTTTGTGAGGCCTATTTTACATATGAAGAATTTGAATTCAGAGAGCTTAGCAGCCTCACCAAGGTTCCACAGCCTTTGAGGGTGGGATTGGGTTCTGGGCTTTTTCTTGCATACCCTATCCCTCTCTTGGGTCTGTCCTGTGGATTGAGCCCTAACCAGTGGCTCCTTTTCCTTGAGTTTTTATTGATTCTGTTGCCCACAGTAATATGGAACACCTTGTTGAAGAGGACTACTAGTGAGAAGGATGATGAGCAGAACCAGGGACCCCAATTTCCCCACTGCCCTTAAGCTACATTTGAGTGACTCTCTTCCTTGGTTGCGTAGTGGTTCACACACAGTGGTGTTTTGTTTTGCTTTGTTTTGAGATAGAGTCTCACTCTGTCAGCCTGGGTGGAGTGCCATGGCATCATCATAGCTCACAGCAACCTCAAACTCTTGGGCTCTGGCTCGGCGTCTGTAGCTTAAGCGGCTAAGGCACCAGCCGCATACACCAGAGCTGCCGGGTTTGAATCCAACCTAGGCCCGCCAAACAACAATGACAACTATAACCAAAAAATAGCCAGGCGTTGTGGTGGGTACCTGTAGTCCCACCAACTGGGAAGCTGAGGCAAGAGAATCGCTTAAGCCCAGGAGTTGGAGGTTGCTGTGAGCTGTGACACCACGGCACTCTACCCAGGGTGACGGCTTGAGTCTCTGTCTCAAAAACAAAAACAAAAAACTCTTGGGCTCAAGAGATCCTCCTGCCTCAGCCTCCCAAGTAGCTGAGACTACAGGCACCTGCCATATTACCCAATTAGTTTTTCTATTTTTAGTAGGGACATGGTTTCACTCTTGTTCAGGCTGGTCTCAAATTCCTGAGCTTAAGCAATCCATCCACTTTAGCCTCCCAAAGTGCTAGGATTACAGATGTGAGCCGCTGTTCCTGGCTAATTTTTCTATTTTTAATAGAGAGAGGGTCTCATTCTTACTCAGGCTCGTCTTGGACTTGTGAGCTCAAGAGATCTTCCCGCCTCAGCTTCCTCTTTGGTGTACTAGGATTACAAGCGTGAGCCCCTGCACCTGGCCTTATACACAGCATTTATTTATTTATTTATTTATTTATTTATTTATTTATTTATTTATTTATTTTGAGACAGAGCCTCAAGCTGTCACCCTGGATAGAGTGCTGTGGCATCACAGCTCACAGCAACCTCCAACTCTTGGGCTCAAGCGAGTCTCTTGCCTCCGCCTCCCAAGTAGCTGGGACTACAGGCGCCCGCCACAAAGCCCAGCTGTTTTTT